>JAXIVD010003577.1:25000-42500 GCA_036785275.1 Cancer borealis
CATCACGCTACCCAATGACATGCACAAGGGGAAAAATAGGAGGAGGAGGAAGAGAAGGAGGAGGAGGAAGAAGAGGAGAAGGAGGAGGAGGAAGAAGAGGAGAAGGAGGAGGACAATCAACATATATTATCATAAGTCTGTTTGAACAAATAATAGCTTCCTACAATCATCTATTTGCTTTCCCATTCCATCTCTCTCTCTCTCTCTCTCTCTCTCTCTCTCTCTCTCTCTCTCTCTCTCTCTCTCTCTCTCTCTCTCTCTCTCTCTCTCTCTCTCTCTCCTCCCTCTCTCTCGCTCCCTCCCTCCCTCCCTCCCTCCCTCCCTCCCTCTCTCTCTCTCTCTCTCTCTCTCTCTCTCTCTCTCTCTCTCTCTCTCTCTCTCTCTCTCTCTCTCTCTCTCTCTCTCTCTCTCTCTCTCTCTCTTCTCTCTCTCTCTCAACACATTTGGCATATATAAATGAGACAGTGACAAGAAATGGCAGAGTAGAAAAAGTACAGCGACAAGGACGGACAGCATAAAGGAAGAAGAGCATTATCTTTTATTTTTTTAACTCAAGTTAACTAAGTGCATGGAGAAAATAAATACATGTATATATATATATATATAATATATATATATATATATATATATATATATATATATATATATATATTAATTAGTGTATTTTGGACATAGAAACACAATAATATAAAGGTGTACTTCAGTTGTATTTGTCTACATAGAACATTATATACAGTAAATATACGCAGGCACGTAGATTTTACCTTTCCATAGGAAGGAAGGGGAGGAGAGAGAGAGAGAGAGAGAGAGAGAGAGAGAGAGAGAGAGAGAGAGAGAGAGAGAGAGAGAGAGGGGGAAGGGTCGATGATCGATAGAGAGGTTAAAGAGTGTGATGTCAGCACGTGGCGGCCCTCTGAGGTGAGAGGGTCAGCAGGTGTCAGCCAGGCATTGGTTGGTGACGCACACCTGGAGAGAGAGAGAGAGAGAGAGAGAGAGAGAGAGAACATAAAAAAGGAGAAAAAAGTCATTAATACTTCTAATACTTAAATAATAATAATGATAATAATAATAGTAATAATAATGATAATAATAATAATAATAGTAATAATAATAATAACGGTAGCAGTAATAACACAGCACAAATTTGGGGTCACCTGCCCAGGTAAGTCACGCATTAATTAAGGTGTTATCAGCTTAACTCGGGCCGTCCACCAGTCCTTTGCATTGATCTCTCTCTCTCTCTCTCTCTCTCTCTCTCTCTCTCTCTCTCTCTCTCTCTCTCTCTCTCTCTCTCTCTCTCTCTCTCTCTCTCTCGATATCTCCCTCTCTCTCTCTCTAAGTCCCTCACACTATATGACCTTCCTAAGGTAGTGTTATTTAATGTGTAATCTACAGACCTATTACCTTTGCCTACGCTCATAATGAAAGTGTGTGTAGAGAATACAATAAGTGTATGTACAGGAATGTGTTATATGGTATGTATATACATGAGAATTTATAAATATAAAATTTAAATATATTGAATAGAATAGTGTGCCTTACAAGGACACAGTTCTCTGTGTGTCAGCTCGCATTCTGTTATGATTACTCTTACAGCTTCAATAAAGCTAGCCTTAACCTAACCTAAACTTATTCTATCTTTCAACCTAACCTAACAATCTAGCTTCAAAAACGTTTTGCGAAGTTAATAATGGCTTCCCCCGCCTAAAACCATAAGAACATAAGAAAATAAGGATACCTATTATATTATATTTGGTGGGTATGTATCTCATGAAAAAAGAGCCGGAATTCCCATCATTATAATTCCTGTTAATCCTAATCTCCCTTTATTACCTACACCACCTCTCATGCCCATCCATGAAGTCTAGTCTTCTCTTAAAACTCCCTATTGTCTGTGCACTAACTACCTGCTGACTTGGTTCCAATCGTATTGTAATTGTAAACCAATTTCTTTATTAAATCTACATTTTTCTAGTTTGTAAACGTTATTTCTTGTTCTATCCTGATTACTGATCGTAATAACTTTTCCTACAATCCCCTTATTAAAACTTTCACAGATGGGTTGAATACTCTATGTAGAGAAGGAGAGAAAAAAGAAAGGGCAGAAGGCCTCATTCTGCACTTTTACCAAAAAAAGTTTATTGGAATCAGAAGAGTCCATGATTGCCTTGACATCCTTATCCAAGACTTTTTGCAGAATTTTTCAAGGTTTTAAGAAATGACAATGTGTTAATATTGATTATAAAGATACAAAGAACTATATAGTCCAGTCATTTGATTACTATTTGCTTCTTCGTTCTGGCATCGGTACGTGGTTGATAGGGTGGGAAGGGAGGTGGGTGTGACGGGTCCCTATGTAACTCTAGATGAATAGATATATCATTGAATAAACGAAAAATAATAATAATTAAATAACACAAAACAAAAAGTAATTGATTAAGCACAGTTTTAATGATGTATATAAATAAATCAAGGAAATAAATGGAGATGTTGCAGTGAACTAAAGAAAACGTAGCTAAGTTACAGTCAACGCCATCTATCGGCCGTGTTGTCGCTGCTACCACACTTCTGCACTAACCTAACCTAACAATACATGGGCGCTCGTGAACGAATCGGTTCATAGAGCCGGCTCTTCCAGATGAACGAGAAGAGCCGGATCTTTCTCAAGAGCCGTTTATGCTTAAGTTACACACACACACACACACACACACACACACACACACACACACACACACACACACACACACACACACACACACACATACGCACACATACACACACACTGTGTATGTGTGTGTGTGTCTCTCTCTCTCTCTCTCTCTCTCTCTCTCTCTCTCTCTCTCTCTCTCTCTCTAAGTCCCTCACACTATATGACCTTCCTAAGGTAGTGTCATTTAATGTGTAATCTACAGACCTATTACCTTTACCTACGCTCATAATGAAAGTGTGTGTAGAGAATACAATAAGTGTATGTACAGGAATGTGTTATATGGTATGTATATACATGAGAATTTATAAATATAAAATTTAAATATATTGAATAGAATAGTGTGCCTTACAAGGACACAGTTCTCTGTGTCCGCTCGCATTCTGTTATGATCACTCCTACAGCTTCAATAAAGCTAGCCTTAACCTAACCTAACCTTATTCTAGCTTCCAACCTAACCTAACCTAACCTAGCTTCAAAAACGTTTTGCGAAGTTAATAATGGCTTCCCCCGCTTAAAACCATAAGAACATAAGAAAATAAGGATACCTATTATATGATGATTTGATGATTTAAAGGATTTTGATGATTTAAAGGCAGAAGGCCTCATTCTGCACTTTTACCAAAAAAAGTTTATTAGAATCAGAAGAGTCCATGATTGCCTTGACATCCTTATCCAAGACTTTTTGCAGAATTTTTCAAGGTTTTAAGAAATTACAATGTGTTAATATTGATTATAAAGATACAAAGAACTATATAGTCCAGTCATTTGATTACTATTTGCTTCTTCGTTCTGGCATCGAGACGTGGTTGATAGGGTGGGAAGGGAGGTGGGTGTGAGGGGACCCTATGTAACTCTAGATGAATAGATATATCATTGAATAAACGATAAATTATAATCCTTATATAACACAAAACAAAAAAGTAATTGATTAATCACAGTTTTAATGATGTATATAAATAAATCAAGGAAGGAAATGGAGATGCTGCAGTGAACTAAAGAAAACGTAGCCAAGATACAGTCAACGCCATCTATCGGCCATGTTGTCGCTGTTACCACACTTCTGCACTAACACAACCTAACAATACATCCGCCGCCCCGTTACCTGTGAAACTACTAACGCACAAAATTGACGAACTCTAGATAGCCCTTGTGTCTTTGGTAATTACATTCACATTAATAATAAAACAGATAGACATGAATAGATTTATCATTGGATAAACGATAAATAATAATCATTAAATAACACAAAATGACGAACGTGCGATGAAAGAGAAAGGAAATGGAGATGTTGCAGTGAACTTAAGAAAACGTAGCCAACTCCATCTATCGGCCGTGTTGTCGCTGCTATCAGACTGTCTGCTAACCTAACCTAACAATACATCTGCCGCCACGTTACCTGTGAAACTACCAACGTACAACATTGACGAGCTCTAGATAGTGTCTTCGGTAATTACATTCACATTGGAGTTAGGTTTAGTTAGGCTAGGATAGGATAGGTATAGTCGAACAGGTCGTAGAGTGTCGTACAGTGACGCTCAGAATGGATGGGAATCGCCTGTGTATAAATATAGTGATGGGAACTCCGGCTCTATTCACGGAGCAATTCTTTCGTTCTCGTTCACTCTATAGAGCTGGCTCTTTCGGCTCTCAAATGCACACACACACACACACACACACACACACACACACACACACACACACATAAACATACTATAGAAAACATCTATTTTCTTTCTTATTTATCTATTATTTATTTATCTCTCGGAGAGATAGTATTAACACTATTAAGAGAAAACAAAGCACTCTATCAACGTTGTGAGTCTACCATAACTTCAATCAAAGTAAAAAATACATAAATATCTTTGGCATTTAAAATACTTTAGCGGAACACCATTTTATTGCTATATTTCTTCATAAAGTATTTAGAACACTTATTGTGGATATATATATATATATATATATATATATATATATATATATATATATATATATATATATATATATATATATATATATATATATATAAATGCTTTGCCTAAGGACACACTAATTATTGTATACATTGTTCATATGTATGCTTTGCCTAAGGACACACTAATTATTGTATACATTGTTCATATGTATGCTTTGCCTAAGGTCACACTATTGATAATGTATTTGTTCTGCATGTTACAGAAAACAACTGCTTGTGCATGGCTCTTCAGCGTTGGACACCGCCCGCCCAGGTACTGTTATCCTTACTGTATTTGATTTTTAAACTGTTAATGCAGGTGGATTGTATGTGCTGGCAACGTATTCAATCCCATTCTCTAGTTGTTTTGATGAGAACATAAGAAAATAAGGAGGCTGCAAGAAGAACAAATACCATAAAGCTGCTTTACATTACATGTTAATACCAAATAACCAGGCAGATGGAAGGATGGTTAACCACAACACACAACAAAGCAAAATGTAAATGGGCCAATAAGTTATATGACTCATTGAGTTGCTCCCCTCCACATCAATCGTTAGTAAAAGGCGAAAGATTTATGAGATATGAAGGGAATACAATCAATGCATCACGCTGTTGTTGTTGTATGTTTGCCAGCACGGTGGCTGGCTGAGCTATTTAGAGCCCGAAAAATACATCACGCGATATTTCTGGATCAAGACATGTTGTACTAAAGAGGAACACGGACTCGACTTCCGAGCAAGAACATAATAGGACCTAAAGAAATATGCTAAAATTATTTCTGAGAGCGTCTTTATCTTATTTATATTATATTTCCTTACAAATGATTCTGGTCCAAATAAAAATTCATAATTCTTTTCTCTAAACAGTAATGTCTGCTCCTGATATATAATAATTCATTCATCAAGTGGTCCTTCATGTCCGTAAACATGGCTTCATTGCACGATCACTACCTCATCACGTAATATTTAAATGACTAGATTATTTATTTATTATGACAATTATTCCTTCTGTTTTCTATTCAAAACATTATCATTCGATCGTCAATAAAAAAAACGAAGCAAACAAAGGTTAAACCAAAGGCTGAACCTGAACGAGGGGCAGTAATTAGGGAATACTTTGAAGAGGGTGTATGTACTGATGAACATGTATCTGATAAGAGACTTGGGAATTTTTCGTCCACCACAACTGCATGACGTCAAGCTATATATGAAGATTATTAGTTGCATCGCTGAAAGGCAAAGATGTTTATGTATTTTTTACTTTGATTGAAGTTATGGTAGACTCACCACGTTGATAGAGTGCTTTGTTTTCTCTTAATAGTGTTAATACTATCTCTCCGAGAGATAAATAAATAATAGATAAATAAGAAAGAAAATAGATGTTTTACTTATCAGCAGATATTATTGAAGAGGTTGATGAAGATGAAATATAACTAATTAAATGTTAGTGTTACGTTGTATTTAAGTTCTAAGATTAATATTATTATCTTGGGATTCCACTCTTGATTCTTGGGATTTTTGATTGTAAATTTAGGGATATCATAAAATTCTGAGTGGCATTCCTGATCACATGGAATCAGAAAGTAAGAATCCGTAAGAACATTGCAAAAAGAAAAGAACACACTTATGGTTTAACAATGAAGTCGATGTTATTAATTCATTAATCTATCAACACAATTTATTATGATAAAGTAATAATAATAGCTGCGAACATAATAGCAACATAAGAAAAGATAAATTGGATATAAAAAAAAGTCATAATTTCGTAGCACAATCAATTATACAATAAACATTTAAATCATGCAAGTTATAAGAAAAATATGAATAGGAATACGTTCATGATATACATAATAGCAACATAAGAAAAGTTAAATTAGATATAAAAAAAACCTCATAATTTCGTAGCACAGTCAATTAATTATACAATAAACATTTAAATCACGCAAGTTATAAAAAAATATTTTCCAAAGTACAACATTCTTCACTGTAGGTACGAAGCCATAAATCACAACTCAGTTTTTTGAAATCACAATCAGTTATCCTTGCAAGTTTGTGGTGAACAGGTGATGGGTCGTGTTTTGCACCTTTCCTGCATTTACATTGGAATTCCTTCGTTAACCTTCCATTATCAAATCTTCTCCATGTTGTATGCTCTCTCTCTCTCTCTCTCTCTCTCTCTCTCTCTCTCTCTCTCTCTCTCTCTCTCTCTCTCTCTCTCTCTCTCTCTCTCTCTCTCTCTCTCTCTCTCTCTCTCTCTTCTTATAACCACAAAAATTACTTCTCACTGAATAAATCATGTATAAAATTTTCTTATCCCAAAATTTCCTTCTGATCAGATGGAGTCAGAAAGATTGAACCATTTTGTGCAAGACGCCTGGCTGGACCAGAGACAATGGAAGGCAGATGAGAGGGAGAGGAGAGCAGAGGAGGAGAGAAAAAGGGAAAAGGAAGCAGAGGTGATTCGTCAATGCATGGAAGAAGAAGAGAGAAGAGTAGAGGAAGAAAGAATAAACAAACAAGCAGAATGGAAAGTGGAATTGGAAGCTCAAATTGAACAGATCAAGTGAGGAAATTATCAAAATTTATGAAAGTTTGTCGTGGTTGAAATTTGAGTGATATAGTTCATTAATTATCTTTCCTTCTATTCCTGCTTTCTAATGACATAGACAATTATAAACATACAAATTGCGACTTGTAATGTTCTTTTATTTATTTATTTTCTTAGGGAAAGGGAAAAAAAGGAGGCAATCTTAGCTGCAGAAGAAGTAACTCTAGAAAAGGAACGACTCCGGCTGCACGAGATCAGTCAGAGACGAACCCGGATGAAAGAACTTACAGCGTAAAAAATTAAAGTAAGTATTCAAGGTTGTAGTAGTGGGTTGGGTATGAAAACAGCGTTAAGAATTAGCGTAAATATTCAAATATAAATAGTTGTAGTGGGCGTAAAAACATACAAATATCATGACATTTGAAACATGCTGGTCACAAATCTGGACTCAATTTACTGATTACTATAATATCCAATAATCTTTAACCCTTGCTTGGATAATAAATGTAATAAAATTACTATTATTTAACTCAACTCACAGATGCTGGTCCCTAAATGTGTTCCAGAATAATTGTAATATATATTTACTCTTCCTCTGTCCTTCCTGATTAGATTATATAGTAGATGTAGGTATTATGATATCTGCTGATCTAAGGAAGTAGATGTGAGATGGTAATCTATGTATCTATCTCCCTTGCATGAGGAATAATAAAATATAATACTCAAAGATGATTAATACAATTCTATCTATCAGTTCCTAACAAATATATACAATACGATGGATTAGAGTGATTTATTTTGTTAACTTTTTCCTTCCTGCCTTTCTATTGATGTAATATGAATAATTAAATGTAACCTAACCCGCAGGCTATTTTGGGCTCGTCAGTATCAGTTGAAGTTGAAGAAGCGAGCAGCAGACATCCAGCAGGAGCTTGTGGAGGATGAAGCCATTGTGGAGGACATGCTGCATGGTCTGCCACATCAGGATGCAGACCAACAGGTACACTACTTATCAGGACAGACATAGGTAGATATTGGTTCACTAACAGAGTCATGAACGACTGGAATCAGAGTATGGATAGGGATGACAGATGGGATGGCTAAATATTGGATTATTCCAAGGGTGGGGAACAAGGAACTGCCTCGTGTAGATCATTAACTGGCCTCTTGCAGTCTCCCCATTTCTTCTGTTCTTATGTTCTTTTATGTTTTTCTGTAATTTTCTTTATTGTAAAATGTATGATTACATGTATTTGTGTACAATGGCAATAATATCACTGAAATCACCATAAGGTTAATTAATCCAATTTTGTGACCTGTAGTGTCGACAAATTTCACACCAAATTTGAGGAAGTAGTGTCCATCCCAACACCTGTTCACCTGTTCACCTGTTCACCTCAGCTCATGGTGCGTTGGGTGTTAGTTTCTTAACATAAAGATGTTTTATTCCAGATGAAACAGAGGAGAGCCGAGGCAGAATGGACGAAGGCAGTGTTGGGGGAACAACGTCGGCTGGAAGTACTGAGGGAGAAGGAGTACGAGATTCTATTCAGGTACACACACACACACACACACACACACACACACACACACACACACACACACACACACACACACACACACACACACACACACACACACATATATATATTATTTTAATAACACACACACACACATATATACGTACACACATACACATCTATTTATTAATGCCTAGTATATATGAATTTAATATATAGTGAAATAGATCAATGTATAAGTGGTTGTTAAGAATTAAGATATTAACTACTACTACTACTACTACTACTACTTGTAATCCTACTATTAATGTTAAATAGCCAAATAGATTAATGTCTTTAACAAAACACACACACACACACACACACACACACACACACACACACCCTATAGCCTCTAGTCATAATGTATACATGTGTATACCTGTATATGCACATATGTAGCCTATGTATTAGTGCTGATTAAATACTTACATCATCTAATTGGGTTTTGACATTATAATCACCACTTAATGAAGGCTTAATTAGAGCTGGGAACTACTTAATAATTACCTCATTAATGTGTGTATATATGTACGTGTGTTTGTATGCATGTTAAGTAATATCCTTTAATAATTACGAAAGGAAGAGAGAAAAATAGATAAATAGAAGGATAGAGAGAAATATGATAATAGCTTAATTAGATAGTTAGGTTAATAATTAAATATGATAGATAGAGAAAGAAAGATAATTACGAAAGAGAGATAGATTAAGAAAGGAATAGGAAGAGAATGTGATAAGCCAATTATTTTTTTTTTTACATAGAAGGAAACGAGACAAAGAATGATTGATAAATAAAGGAATAGTAAGAAAAATGTGATAACCCAATTTTTTTTTTTATATGGGAAATCGAGAGAAAGATAAATAATTACGAAAGGAAGAGAAAGATAGATACATATTGTTACGAATGTAAGTTATACAGTTCTGTGTTTGTGGGTGTATGTTAACTATTGACTTGTATATAAAGTAGTGGTTTGGGTGGGTTAACCAGCGCCGGCAGATGTAACTAGAGCCGGCAGAACTAACAAGGGCGACCACCCACCATCCTGTCTGGGAGGCGTCCAGTGAGGGTCCAGGCGTCACTCACGTCGGAACGCCTTCCACCACCGTGGAATTACGACGCACCTCTTGGATATCTACTACTCACTATCTACACTACGTATCGTGGAATACCGCCCCGCCTTGTGTTTAAGAAGCGTGTTACTTAATAAAGGGATTCAAAGTGAAGACTGTTTGGTGTCAACAGTGCCACAGACCTAATCTCCCAGGCAGTGGACACGTCGAACCCTGCTGTGGCGGAGCTGCCCCAGGAAGCCAAAGTTAACGTGGGGCTTCGCAGCAATATAATAATAATAAGAGAAATATAATGACAGTAACAGTTAGTGAAATAATTAAACAAGAAAGAGAAAGAGTAGTGTATGAATGTATGTTTGTCTGTGTGTGTGTGTGTGTGTGTGTGTGTGTGTGTGTGTGTGTGTGTGTGTGTGTGTGTGTGTGTGCTGTGATTGACCAAACATGAGTATTACACTATTTACACCTACAGATATCACACACATAAACACGCACTAGCAGGTCTTAACCCGGAGGTGGTGGTAGACATAGCCGTGTCCCCTGGATCACCTAGTTTGAGGAACAGTGTGGGTGGTTACGCGCTTTAGAAATTGTCCAGTTTCAGAGTTGATGCAGTCAGAATATAAACATTGAAACTCTAGCCCTCAGCCTCCCACATACACCTGACTGACGGCGCAAACGGAAACTTGAAAACATCGTTCAAACCCTCAATATTGGTGGAAAAAGTGGTAGTGTAAGACCGCCATAAGCCTATAATAACACTATTAATATATATAATGCTTAAGGAAGGGAAGGAAATGTCAAATATATATAAATCAAGCCAGCGCGTGATCCCACGGACTTGATGCAAGCGGAAAATAAACATTGAAAGCGTTAGCCGCCCTCACGTCTGACTGACGGCCAAACGGAAAATGTTGACGGAAACTTGAAAACATCGTTCAAACCTTCAATATTTATGGAAAAAGTGGTAGTGTGACACCGCCTTTAGCCTATAGTAACACTAATAATATATATACTCTTTAAGGAAGGAAAGGAAATGTGTAATACATAAATCAATCCAGCGCGTGATCTCACGGACTTGATGCGGGCGGATGTTACTCCTCTGTGACTATTGTAGTGTGTAATTCGTGTTAGTTATTGTGAAAGGTTTATAGGCTACGTTGGACATGAGCTCCAGGCAAGACAGATATGCTGGTGTGCCGTATGATGGAAAAAAGTGAGTGACACCGCCTTAAGCTTATAACAACACTAATAATATATATAATCTTTAATCCCACGGACTTGATGCAGCCAAAATATAAGCTGCTTGTTTATAGCGGCGGGAAAAAATGCAAGAATACGTAAGCAATATCCTTTAAAATGTAATAATTCGTTAACAAACATACCAGTATATATAACAATATTTCAGCCACCCTACAAAAAGTACAAATTTAACAACAAATACCCCGAGATGGCGCTGGGATTGCTTAGTCAAAATATATAAAAAATTATCCCTGCGCGCATCGGCCTTCTGTTATTAAGTGACCAAGTCAGTCTAGCTTGAGCCGCGTTGAGGGTTGGAGTGTTGTCGCTTGGTGTCCGTGGGTGCGTGTGTCTGTGCGTGTCATGAGTTGTGAGTGTGTTCATACGGTTGTTCACTATGAGGCAAGTACGTAAAGCCTCATATTACGTGTGGTTCTTAGGTGCTGGAGAGAGTAGGGGCCTGCGAGGAGGTGAATGTGTTCGGCCCGTCTTAGCGTGTCTGTTGGCGCGCGAACGCACGTCACAGCCAGCTAAAGTAACCTTACAAATCACCGGCCGTTGTATTCGTGTTCTAGCTGCTACCGAGGGGGGCGGCGCTCCCTCAAGGCACTTCATCCCCGCTGCTGCTATAACTTACGTGCAGCAAGAAGGTAGGCCTAACGATGATATAGTTAGCGCTGTATTACTACTTTATAATCCTGTTACGCGCTGTCCTGTCCATCTACATGCCTATAGATGTGACAGTACGGATACTGCACGGCTATTACGTGCACATCTAACCCAGTTAGCAGCAAGGCCTGACCACCAGGCGAAACTAGCAGCGTTAGAGGCACGGTTATATGCCCAAGGACTGCCTATTACCGTAAGCGGACCTGTTAATGCACCCTCAAACGGATCTGGACTTGCTTTTGCATCGCGGGGGTCAGACGGGGCTTCTACGGGCTCTTCCAGCGGGGGTAGTGGAGGTGTTAACGGTGGTAATGGTAGTGTGTCTACTCTTTATGACTCGTTAGCAGCGGAATTAAGAGAAAAATTAGGGAGGCGCGGCGCTCCCCTATTACTGCGGATTATGATACCACCCTTGCCTCCTCCCCCCCCCAGGGCGGCCCTACCCCATGCACGGAAAACTGTAGCCAAACATAGTACTGCTACTGCTACTGCTACGAGATTCCCTCAAGATGACGACCACGCGTCTGGTATTGGCAGTGATCATACGCACACCATCACCTACACATGAACAAGGTCTGTATATGTGTACGTTTGTAAGGTTTATGTTTGTGTACATGTAATGATTTCTCACACTATTATTGCTATTATTATTGTTTTTGTTTTGTTATTCCTCCTCCTCCTCCTCCTCCTTCTCCTCCTCCCCCCCTCCCCCTCCTCCCCCTCCTCCCCCTCCCCCTCGTTTCCTTAACCACTCAATATTTCCTTACCTTTATAATGCACTGCAAATTTAATCTCAGAAACTTGTTCAAATCACTTCAAACAATTATGCCACAGAATTACAGGAAAAGAATCAACATTTTTATTAGGTTACGTTAGGTTGGATGAAATGTTGATAAGTTTTGTTAGGTTTGATTGGGTTAGTTTTAGTTAGACTAGTGTGTGTGTGTGTGTGTGTGTGTGTGTGTGTGTGTGTGTGTGTGTGTGTGTGTGTGAGCTGGATCTTGGCCAGGCAAGGGCGTTAAGAGCCAACTGGGCGTCACACATCATTACTGCAAGCAGGATGCCGTAAAGTTAGCACAACGGCAGGACATGGCACACGCTGCACTCTTGTCTGCCTGCACTCAACCATCAACATGTGTGTGGTGTGCGCGGAGACTGACCCGAACACACTGGCAATGGTTTCCAGGGCTGGCCGTGGAAAGTTGACGAAGGGCACGGGACAGATGCTCAACAACTGATCCGAGAAACAGGATGGAATGGGTGGCAGGAGGGAAGGGAGGCTGCAGACCGTCAAGTAGATTTTATAGAATAGGGTGATAGTGATATTATGTACTGAGAACCTTATATTACCTAAGGGGGTGGTGTGGGCGTGGTGATGGGTGGTGGTGGTGGTGTGATTACATAGGAATGCATATAACACCACTACTACTGGTTCCTAACTGTGGGTGTGTGTGTGTGTGTGTGTATCGTTTCACTTCCCTGTTTTTTTTTAAATTACAACTTATATAATTAATTAACCTGAAGAAAACTGTGATTATTAATATTGTCAACAGTAGCTGAGTTAATGACATTCAAGGGTAATTAAATGCTAATTAGGATCCTATACTAGACTATTATACTACTATTACTGCTGCATATGCTGCTATTACTACTACTACTATTATTACTACTACTACTACTACTACTACTACTACTACTACTATCAATGCTGGTACATTCTAAATAACTTTACTATAATAATAATTACCAAAACATTTCTTATATAATTAGTTTGATTAGGTTAATTAAGTATATTGACCCAAGCCTCATAGACATTTGTATTGTGATGTGTACATGTGTATAGGTGATACTAAGTTCAGTACAGTAGGTAAACGTATAGGGAGTGATTTGAACAGCGAAAACAATCTAAACTCTTGTCTGACCAACTTTTTCTAGAACGGGGTTAGGGTTAGGTGGTTAGGCCTAGTGGCATCGAATAGATAGGATAGAGGAAGGAGAGAAAAAAAAGAGAAAAGAGAGTTTCCTTCTCCTAGCCTTTGCCTAAAGAGGCTAGCCCTACAAGGCAGCAGGAGCCCAAGCGGACCAGGGAGCAATGATGGCTAAGGTGTAGCTCTATGTTCACCAAAATCGCAGATCTCCCGAACTGCGACCCCATCACCGGCTGCAGTTTAACCTCTTACCCAGGAGGAGGAGGAGGAAATAAGAGGAAAACACACACACACTCAAACATTTTTGAGTTCATTTACCTGTTATTCACTGTACAGTCTGCTGCTGGTCTCTCTCGAGACAGCCGGCCGTCCCCCTATGGAAAGAGCTCGGAGCTCATAGTGACCAATCTTTGGGTTGGACCGAGACCACTCACACACAACACACCGGGACAGCGAGGGTCACAACCCCTCGACTTACATCCCGTACCTACTCACTGCTAGGTGAACAGAGGCTACACGTGAAAGGAGACTCGCCCAAATATTCTCCGTCCGCCCAGGGGATCGAACCCTGGCCCCTCGGTTGTGAACCGAGTGCACTAACCACTATGCTAGCGGACAGTGTGTGTGTGTGTGTGTGTGTTATAATGTATTATTGAGTACAAATAAAACATATTTCATTGATAATTATCAAGGTAACTTGCTTTACCTAACCCAAGGAAATATTAAATGATAAACTATATATATAATTATTTTACACTTATTAAACTATCATTACTACTACTATTACTATTACTACTACAACTATGATGTTCTGAACCCCAAGTTTCCTACAGTTCTTCATTATTTGACAAAGTTTATTTTTGAGTTCAGGATAACAATTTCCATACCAAAAAGTTATGTTAAATGAAAGAACAGATTGAATTATTGCTTTTCTATACCAGCAAGTTATGTTATTTGAAAGAACAGATTGAATTATTGCTTTTCTATACCAGCAAGTTATGTTATTTGAAAGAACAGATTGAATTATTGCTTTTCTATACCAGCAAGTTATGTTATTTGAAAGAACAGATTGAATTATTGCTTTTCTATACCAGCAAGTTATGTTATTTGAAAGAACAGATTGAATTATTGTTTTTCTATACCAGCAAGTTATGTTATTTGAAAGAACAGATTGAATTATTTATTTAGTTAGTTTAATTCTGCACGTAAGTATTTATTAATGTGATTAGTGTTTTAATAGTAAAGGAATAACAGTAATAGTAATAATCGAAGTATAGTAATTATTCAAGTATTAAGTTGTAGCGGAGGATGTGTCGGCTACATAAGGATTAGAACAACGACGGCCTTCGGTTTTTGTAGTTTATTGTTCCAATAAATACTTGTTATTATAATTATTTCTTGTTTTTAAGTTCTTTTTATGAGTGATGTGTGAGGGGAGACGTTTTGAATGTCCATGTTTATCTCAATGATAACAGCATGAATACTAGCCAATAACACCAAAATAAACAAAGTAACACTACAAAATAAAGAAAACAACATAAAACACTTATAAAAAATATTTAAAAACAAGAAATAATGATAATAACAAAAGTATTTATTGTTTTAGCCCCGCGGTTTACTAGTCGTCGTAGTTTGTGTAAACACTGACACGCCATGTCACATATTTCTGGCCTTATACCGCCTATACAACTTACCTGGGAGTGTGGCGGACAAATTGATAAGAGAAAAGTTCCTCCTCACTGCCTTAGAACTTTATTTAGAGCTGCAAGAAAAGGTAAGAGATTTATTAGTGTTAAAAAAATACTTTTGAAACGCTATTAATTTTGAGGTGAAATCTGCCGTTGAAACACACTTATATGGAGGATCAGGACTATGAGTATGGGCGTGTGTGTATTTGACTTGGTAAACCATCTTTCAAGTAAGGTTAGGTACATTGTTAGGTTATGTTAGGCTATATAAGCTTTTTACCCCAAAGTTAGGTACGTGTTGTATCTATAACCGAGCACTGAGAATACGGCATTCGTTAGGTTATGGTTAGGTCAGCTTATGTTAGGTTAGATTCGGTTCGGTTAGGATAAGTTATATAAGCTTTTTATATTATTATTATTTATATTAATCTATAATTATCTATATGGTATACGGTCATTTCGTCCACACGTCAGTTCGCCCACACTCAAGAGTTACTTCGCCCACACTAAAAACTTTATCAAAACGCCAGAGAAACATACAAAGAATCAAATTTCATCATTCTAAAAGTCAAATAAAATTAAACTAATGTCATTATTCTTAAACTAAAATAAAAGTGAGCATTCAGGTAAGATGCATGTCATTAACGTTATCAGCTTTACTGGTCCATTGTAATGTTAGTAAGCCTTGAGAAATTATAATGAGGATCTCTCGCCTCTCGCCGCTAAAACTATACAATCACTACTCCAGCCCTTTCTTCTTCTTTTTTTCCTTCCCTACATAGTATACATAGTGTACTCAGCATATCTGTGAAGGTTTGTGTTATGGTTAGGTTAGGTACGGTTCAGTTAGGTTCGGTTATATAAGATTTAAAATTGTATTACCTAAATCCAGAAAAAATTGAAGGCTGAGAACCCCAACTTAACCCTCAATAACCCTAACCCCCAACCTGACCCTCAATAACCCCAACCCCCAACCTAACCCTCAATAACCCCAACCCCCAATAACCCCCCCTTTCCCTCCACAGCTGAGAGAGAGAGAGAGAGAGACGGTATATTTATTTATTTTATTTTATTATTATTTGCTGTGTGTGTGTGTGCATTTCATAGTTAATCAGTGAGTCAATCAGTTAATTAGTTAGTTAATTAATTAATACCCAAAACTACAATAATAATTTCTCCACAGAGCAAAATTCAGCACCACCACCACCACCACTACCACTGATGCTACTCCACCACAGTCCACCACAGTGCGTGAATATACTTTACGCACACAGACAGTCACAGCCACTGAAAGGTGTGTACGCCCCTTAAATACATGTGTGTGTGTGTGTGTGTGTGTGTGTGTGTGTGTGGATTCTTGGAGGGTTGAGAGATACACTGATTGAGATAGAGAGAGAATAATTGTGACAGATTGAGAGAGAGAGAGAGAGAGAGAGAGAGAGAGAGAGAGAGAGAGAGATAGAATTAAAGATAGATTTCTCAGTGTACAGAAACAGCCGTGATGAAGCCGAACAACAAATAAAAATAAATATACCTTTTGTAAATAAAAAAATATATAAAAAGAAAGAATAAAATAATAGAATTAATGTATTTGTTTTGTCCAATTTTTTTATTTATTTATTTATTATTTAATTTCAACTGATTTTTAACGTAAATATTTGTAGGTCTAATTATTATTATTATTATTATTATTATTCTTTCTTTAAATATTAATGATTTATGGTTATTATTATGTGTGTGTGTACATGTATGTGTGTGTTTATTTCTCGAAGGAGCTTACACATATTTAATGTTTCTCTGCGTACAGTAAAACCTCGATATAACAGACCCGCTTATAGCAAATTTAGGATATAGGGAACATCAAATCCTGGCCGAACCAAGTCGGATATAACTAACTAATATTTGTTGTATCCGAGGCGCGGGGTGAGCCGGCCGGACTCTCCCCGGCTGTACCAGTGGTCAGAGAAATGGCAGATGCAGTTTAATGTTAACAAGTGTAGCATTATGAGCGTAGGTAAAGGTAATAGGTCTGTAGACTACACATTAAATGACGATACCTTAGGAAGGTCATATAGTGTGAGGGACTTAGGAGTTCAAATAAGCAGTGACTTGCCCCCCAGGGAACAGTGTATTAT
>JAXIVD010003578.1:0-32500 GCA_036785275.1 Cancer borealis
CACACACACACACACACACACAAATATAATATCTATTTCCATTCCTATCTAATATCTATCTATCTATCTTTAAGATATCTATATATCTATCTTTAAGATAGATATATAGATATTAGATAGGAAAGGAAATAGATATTATGTTTGTGTGTGTGTGTTTGTCTGTCGGTCTGTCTGTCTGTGTATGTGTGTGTGACCGAGTTTGTGAAAGTGTGTACACTGTACAGACATGTAGATAACTAATTTTTATAGATTTTATTTCTCAACTAAATTATGTTTTTTATGTTTTCAAGCCTCAAAACACGTAACCGGTATATAAATATTGAAGAAAAAAAAAAAAAAAACTTGAGAAGCATTGTATTTGATTTAACTTTAACTATATCTTATGTTTTAATTTTAACTTTATCTTTAATAATGTTTATGGGTATTATTATTAAGTCAGAGAAATTCCTCTCAGTTTGAATACACTGCATGTCTGAAACTGTGAAACAACAAGTTGTTTAGGTGGATTGTGTATAAATTCATTAATGTTTTCTATGATTGGTATTAATTAAGGTAATTTTTTTTAAGGCTTTTTAACCTTTTAATTAAATAACAGGTACATTTGATTTAGTCTATGATTTGATATAAATTTGGTTTAAATTAAAATAAATGAACAAACGTTTTTTTAAAGATTGTTCACCTTTCCTTAATTCAGTAAGAAATTCTTTCTAAATTATAAAGACTATAAACAGAATATGGGGAACTAAAATAAAATATTTGAGAGCCGTTTGGGAGCCGGAAGAGCCGGCTCTTTGGAGTGAACGAGAACGAAAGACTCGGTTCTCGGAAAAGAGCCGGAACGCCCATCACTATTAGTCTCCTTTCGTAGCTAAAATTACGAATCCCTTCTATCATTTTGGTCATCCTTCTCTGCACTCTAACAAAATTATATCCATTCTATAATACTTGGACCAAAACTGCACTGCATATAGTCGAGGCAAGGATTTCTATACGATCCTTGCTTGCTTACGGTCCTTGATCGTGACCAAGACCAAGAGGCGGAACAGCTGATTGCTTTGAATTGTAAGGTTGTGTTACTTTGATTATTCTTTAAAACACCAATGCTATATTGAAAGATACTATTTTACATCTTCACCAGAATGCTCTAGAGAATTATGGATTATATTTTTGCATTGATTTACAAATAGGGTGGTAGGTGATTGGAATAGACTCAGTCAGCAGGTATTTAGTGCAAAGACAATAGGGAGTTTTAAGAGAAGACTAGACGACTTCATGGATGGGGATGGGAGGTGGGTGTATGTAATAAGGGAGGTTAGGATTAACAGGAACTACCTAGTGCAGGCCTCCGGCCTTTTGTAGCTTCCTTATTTTCTTATGTTCTTATTACCTGATACATTTTGAGGTTTTCTTAATTACATTTCCTCGGCAAATTCTTAGTTTATAAGATATTCAATGTTTTCTGTGAGACCTTCGAAAAGTAGTTTAGTTTATTTTGAACAAGGTTCTGTTATTTGTCAATGTAGGTTAAGGTATGGTTAATTTAGGTTATGTTAGGTTAATTTAAAAGATCAAATGTTTGGTAAATGTTCAGTTATTTGCCCATCTCATAATTGGATACACTGGCTATTTATTTCTGGGCAAAATATGGTGCTTTTTAATTTGGAGATAGTTTTTTTTTGTCGGAAATTGCTAAAAAGTGACTTATTGCAATTTCATCACGAAGTTGCAACTTGGCCAATTTCAGACAAAATCAGCTATTTCCAAACGATAAATGCACCACATTTTGCCCAGAAATAAATAGCCAGTGTACCTAATTGTCAGACGGGTAAAACAAAGCGTCCTCGCCCATTATAAACACGTCCATGTACCATCACTCGAAAAACACAAAAACCGATAAAAATCCATAAAATCGGCACTAACTTATTTTCACGCGTGAAACAGGGATTCAAAATGCTTGAAATTATGAGATCTATTAGTTGCAACCATCAAAAGTGTAAAAGCAACACTTAGATGTACTACCAAACCTAACCAAACCAAACCTAACCTAACCAAACTAACCTAACCTAACTAACTAACTAACCAACCAACCTAACCTAACCTAGTTAGGTTAGGTTAGGTTAGTTTATAACTGGCGAGGACGCTTTGTTTTGCTCGTCTGACAATTAGATACACTGACTATTTATTTCTGGGCAAAATGTGGTGCATTTATCGTTTGGAAATAGCTGATTTTGTCTGAAATTGGCCAAGTTGCAACTTCGTGATGAAATTGCAATAAGTAACTTTTTAGCAATTTTCGACAAAAAAAACTATCTGCAAATTAAAAAGCACCATATTTTGCCCAGAAATAAATAGCCAGTGTATCCAATTATGAGATGGGCAAATAACTGAACATATACCAAATGTTCTCTATGACTAAAAGTAGGGAGTTGGACGAGGTGCAGACATCACTTTCTTTCGTAAACAAATGCCATTATGGTGAAGATGTAAACCTATTGAAATAGAGAAAGAAAAATGTAATTTTTTTATATCTTCATAATGGACCTGGATCCATATAACATACTTGTATATATTTTTATCCATTTCTAATGATTTTGACATTCATTTCCATCGCTTATTATAAGGTATCCTTATCGGTAAAATTTTACATCTTCACCATAATGGCGTCTGTTTACGAAATTAAATGGCGTCTGCACCTCGTCCAATTCCCTACTGTTGAACCTTGTTCAAACCAAATTAAACTTTACTTTTTGAAGAGAAAGTCTCACAGAAAGCATTGAATATCTCACTAACTAAGAATTTGCAATGGAAATGTAATTAAGAAAACCTTCTCAAAATGCATCAGGTAATGCAAAAATTCTCTAAAGCATTCTGGTGATGATGTAAAATAATACCTCTTTATCACCCTTAACAAGCTTGGGAACCTGTGGGTTTGTGGGGTTATTGTGTGGAGAAGACGAAAGGTTTTACGCTAAAAAAAATAAGGTGCTAGAATCACTGTTATTTATTGAGAAGTACGCCAGCCTCACAATGGCAGCCTTTACGTCTCTCATCGGATAGAGCTTGTGATTCTGAATATTTTGAATCCCATATGCTATAAGTGTTACATGGGTTAGGTTAGGTATTCTAAATGGATGAAACTACTTTTTTTTCTTGTGGATTTTGGTGTGTTTTGTTTTAATTTTTTATTTGTTTATGTCGCAAATCATTACGTGCCAGGGGGGAAGGGATTGGTCATAAAACAACCAATGATTTGAGAAGGGAACAACTATCAAATTAATCCAAAACACATCAGAAAAGAAAATTTTTTCGTCCAGCAGTGTGAGACTGATGTACTTCTTAATATTTACTGAATCACTAACCTAATCTAACAATTCCTGATTCACACACAGGCAATGCACTTTCTATTGCTTCTTTCTGGGGTAGAAACAAATGCAGAATTACGTGTATATACCTGCTCCAACCGCTGATATGTGTTCATAGAAAACATTGAATATTTCAGTTATTAAGAATTTGCGAAGGAAATGTAATTAGGTAAACCTCAGAAAGTATCAGGTAATGTAAAAATATAACTTTCAATTCTTTAAAGCATTATGGTAAAAATGTAAATTAATACCTTCTTTTGTCTCATCAGACCATATGACAAATAGCTAGAGTACAAGTTACTGCAGCATGAGTGGTGACGAGAAGACATACAGACGCACCAAGAGGATTATAGAGCATGCCAATCCTCTCTTCGATTCCTGGTTATTGCAATGGCAGAAGGAAGCAGAGAAGAAAGGCTCTAACATGAAATATAACTTTCAGAGGGTAAGTTAATATTGTAAGCAAGTAATGTTTGATATGCACAAAAACTAGTGTTCTACACACTAGTAACATGCAGAGATGGGAAGACAGCATTATGGATTAGGAAGCAGACCAAAGTTGAACACATTTTTACTACAATTGAAGTAAAAGTGGATGTGGGCTAGACACGTCATGCCCTAGAACAATTTAACATAATGGCAACTAAAGGATGGTAAAGAAGACAAGGCAGACAAAGAAATAGGTGAAGAGATGCAATAAAGTTTGCTCGGGCTACCTGTAATACATAAGGTAGCTGACAAAGATGAATGGAGGCAGTAGAAGGTTGGGGGATGCCTCTGTTCTGCAGTTAAATCATGAGGCTGATAACGATGATGATGATTGGTTGAAGGATTAAGCTGTAAAGGGAAAACTACCTGTCAGATGGAAATATATGTTATGAAAAATGTAAAAGGGATAGATGAAGGTAGCAGTTCTTGATAATTGTTGATGGCAGATTATGGAACTTTTCTTCAGGCCCGTAATTCATTGTCACGGTACCCGCTACCACTCTGCACCGGACAAGACTGCAAGCTGCTGGCCCACTTTGGCAACAAGATTTGCCAGATGGTAGATAAGCGATTGACACAGCATGAAGAGGAGTTTGGTCCAACAGACTGGAGTCAGGTTCATAAGGTACAAAGTTAAACACATGCAGGCATATCATTATATGGCAGTACTTATTAATTCAAGAGGAGATGAAGTTTAATTGATTTATTTGTGTATTCATTATTTTTATCTTATATACCTAGCTGTTTCCCAAACACGTGGGAAAGCATACATTTCATATGTTTTCCCATATATTTTTACATTATACTTATACATTATATTCATATGTCTAGTAAAAATTAAAGTTACTAACCGAAAGAGTAAATCAGATTTCATGAACATTTTTTATTTGTTCTTAGAAAGGTTGAATTTTTCAGATAAAAGAAACACCGAAAAAGAAAAGGAAGAAAAAAGCAGATGCTCCCACAGTAGTTGCCATTTCCACCACCCATGCTAACAAAAACAGAAAACCAGGGATTCCACAGTCATCAAGAAAGGTTACCAGTCTTAATGATGTTGAATGTGGTTTAGCTTGGGCGCAGCCAGTGATTTTTTTTTTTTATCTTTTCCTTGCATGCTTGCTACCTTCCATGGTATTCTAATCTTCTGTATCAAAGATCCACACACTCTCGCAAAAGGGCAGGATTATTGGCCAACCAGCTATCTCAACACAAAGAGTAGTGTGGGTAGCCCTGCATGGCTATCCTTTACATTTCCTGCACCATTTAAAAATAATTTAGATTTTTATGAACCAAGCAGAATACCATGATAGTTCCAACATGGCATGCATATATAATTGAAACATGGACACTGAATGATAGTCAAATGTCAGGATCTGAGCATTGAGGATCAGTATTGAGAAATTCCTGTGTTATGAATAGAATGAAAGTTAGAGTAGTGAAAGTGTATATGAAAGATTTGGTGTGCTCTGAAAATGAGATAAAATTTCCTTTAAAATTGGAGGATAGATCACTGTGTTTGAGAGAATCAAAAGGTGGGAGAGGGATAGGATGAAGTGTGTGGGAATCATGTGGAGACTGTCTTCACTCTTGGCTACCTCATTAGTGAGCTCCCAGAAACGCATTAAAATTGATGAATAATTACCTGTTTAGATATCTGTCCCAGTGGCATTACTGCATCAATCTATTTATTAACTGAAATTATATTTTGTCAGTAATGTGTAATTGTTTATTTGTGTACCACTATGGCTTATTAGCCCAAACAGTAGGAAGGAAAATTGGAAAAGTTCTCTCACTTTTGACAGCATTCAGCATCTTTGTTTCATTACAGCTTACCAATGAGGAAACCCAGAATAATAAGAGGAGAGGAACTAAGAGAGAGTACATTCCAGTGGTGAGATCTGGTGCTTATGCTATGCTAATGACTCTCCATCAAACATCTCTTCTCCCACACTACCAAGGTGAGTTAAAGTGTTCTCGCAATTATTTAATTTTATATATAGTATATATGTATATGTATATATATATATATATATATATATATATATATATATATATATATATATATATATATATATATATATATATATATATATATATATATATATATATATATATATATATATATATATATATATATATATATATATATATATATATATATATATATATATATATATATATATATATATATATATATATATATATATATATATATATATATATATATATATATATATATATATATATATATATATATATATATATATATATATATATATATATATATATATATATATATATATATATATATATATATATATATATATATATATACGTATATACATATATACATACATACATGCATGTGTAAAGGGCTACCTCCCTTTCATGGGATGACGGCCTGGTGTATAGATAGATAGAGTGACATAAAAACTTATTTGGTTCATCATCTACTGCTTCCTTGGGGCAGGCATTTACATGTGTTCATATGATTATGGGAATGGAAATGCCACATTCTGTTTTCAACAAAGAAGGTTGGGCCGTATTCCTGATGAAAGCTTGCTAAATGGAGATAAGGATGTTATTATGTATGGTGTACTGGTGAAGATGTGTGGTGGATTTTTTCATGATGCAAAGTGCTGCTATGAGGGATAACCCAGCAAATGAGGCCTTATGAATAACAATGATACAAAAATATCTGCTAATCGGTACATTAGGAAAATACAAAGTGAGAAACCAAAGTTGTAATAACATAAAGATTTATCACTGCGCTATCCTTGTATCTATCAGGGTTCATGAACAAAGAGGAGCTAGTAGCAGCTGCCCAACCACTGTGTGACGTGTCTCTATCAAAGAGTGATAAGGTGGGATCTTACTACACTGGCTGGTCCTCCATGAAAACACTAGTCAATAAGGGTCTTGTTCTCCGCCAGAGTCACCCACCCAGGTAAACCACAGGGCATGTGCAGAGGCTGTTAGTGACAACTGTTGTGCCAATTCAGAAAGCTGTGAGAGTATGATCATGCAGTTATCAGTCATCATAATTAGGAGCAAATATTCTTCCATTGCATGGGAAAGGCCTCTCTAAACTCTGTTTTATTTATATTCTGGTTGTCTTCCTTTTCATTCTAGCAAATTAATTGATTGAAGTTTTATCTTCTTTTTTAAATTTTTTTTTCTTCTTTTCCGGGTTTATCTTCCCCATTCAGACATGGTGCATAGTATGCAAATATAAATACCCACAAATATGGAGACAGGAAAACACAACCACAGATAAAATGATGCCTCTTTAGTAATGCATACATAAAATTTGATAAATAACATGGCACATATCTGCCATTTTTATTTTTATTATTAGCCCTAGATAAATTTCATTCTCTGTAAATAAGCTTCTAAAAAATACAGGTTCACCATAACTGAGGAAGGGAAAACCTTGGCTCTCAAGTTGGAAGGAGCAGAGAGAAGTATCGATGTGATGGAATGTGGAGATCCATTTGCAGCTGCCTCATTGGACATTGGGGCAGCAGATGAACCGCACACCAGCCATCCCATTCCCATCCACACAATCTCCTCCTCTGATGATGATGTTGATAATAAAATAATGGAGGAGGTAAACTGCTCCCTTTCATGTAATACTCAGTCATCTCATTTCGTATCTATGGAGGTAGAGAGGGAGGAAAAAGAAGAGGAGGAGTGTGGTGCAAGGAGACGGGAAGGAGAGATGGCAGTGTCTTCCTGGCCTGCATCCCTCAAGGAGAATCACTGTGACCTTGAAAGTCGCCCAACAGTGAAGTCATCTGCCAATCGTCCAGGTAACATCATCATCTAATGGTGTCCATAAATTTGATTTTATAATGCATGTATGTGCATATGGGAATAAGGATAAAGGTGTGGTGAGGGGAAAAAGAGAAGAGTAAGAGGAATGAAGGACGACAAAGGGGGAGGAATAAGGAGGGGGGAACGAGGAGGACGAGAGAATTTATGATGGAAGTTAATTAGGAAAGAATGGTGGGGAGGGAGGAGGAGGAGGACAGGCCTAATAGTGTAGGTTAGCCAATGACAGCTCCCATGAAAAGATAAATGACCAATGTCACCTTGTCTGAGAGATAGGTTAAAATCTGTATTGGTTCTACAGCAAACGGTATATTTCTTTTGTCATGATGGTACAGGTGAGCTGAAATTTAGCTACGTGACAACCCTTGGCATAGAGACACCCCTCAAAGACTGTGCGGGAGTCACCATGGATGAAGATGGATTCCTGGGATTCCTAATTAAGTGTGGTGCCTCGGATTTACAAAAGTCTGGCCTCTTCTACCATCTGGACCACTCCAAGTTAGGGCCTACCAATCATTGCCTTCTGATCACTGGTGGTGGAAGTTCTATTAATATATTGTATAATGACCTCTTCTGATGCATGTCACTAGTTGACGTCAGATGGATGATAAGCTCATCCTTTTTCCTTATGTTAATACATATCACAAGTTAACTTTATGGATGATTAACTCCTCACATTAGCTTTGTGAGGCATGTCTTGATGGATATGCTACCCTTCCTTACTGTTTAAGATGTTCAGTATTTAGTTAGTGGGGAATGGTTGTTGGATGGAAGGCTCTCACATAAAAATTTTATTTTCAAAGCTTGGTATTACGGTAGTTCTTAATTTGAGGAGCCAGGTCAATATTCAAAATACAATACTCAGAATGATGAGGTCTTCAAAAGAAAATAGGAAAGAATTCATTGTGTGCAGAAGTAATACCAACTTTTATGTGCTGAGAACAAGATATCTTTCCACACTCTTCTCCTAAACAGGAGTGCTCCTGCAGGCCTTGTTTATGCCTATCTGTCTGATGAGTGTGCTCCAGACAAGTGCACTGGACTGGACAAGGCTACTGCCAGGTATCCTGTTGCACCAACAACAACAACAACTACTTTAAAGCAACCTATACTTAAACCTCGGATGAAGAGTCATTCTAAACTACAATCAGGTAATGTCTACATTGCTTGAGTGGCAAGAAATGCTCATGGAAGAACATATAGATATAACAGAGTTGTACAAGGTCATTGTTTTGCTTATAAACTTCCCAATTATTTTCAACGTGTTTTCATCTGAATTTTATGTCATCTCATTTTATTACTGACTTGTGGATTTCTGAACAGTATATAATTATTTTTCTTAAGATAATTTTTTTTTTCTTTCTAGCAACGATAAGATTTCTATTATTTTATAGTATGCTATTGACCTTATTCTTAAACTCAATATTGGGAGTTCCACTATTATGCATTACAATCCACCCTTGGGTGAGGTGCACAATGTCTTTGATCTGTTTCACAACTCTATAACCCTGAAATTTGATATTATTGTTCTAGTTTCCAACTTCACTATGTAGAAAATGGAGTGAGGATAATGAAGATAATGATGAATTTATTTATTTCCGACTCAGGTTCAGATGCTACAGTTGTCCCACCACTTAAGACAAGAAAAGTTCAGCCACGTACAGAAGTTAACATAGAAACACTTGACAATGTTTGTGATGTCCCTGCTCCTACTGTTGCTGCCACTCCTGCTGCACCCTATGTGCCATTCACTCTCTTGTCAGGGAATTATGAAATCATCCTCTGTGTTGATGTTGCTGAAACCAGTGGAAAGTAAGGGTGTAAATTAGGTGGACAAAGGTGCTTAGGCCCATTATTTTCTACTGTCATTGTTATCAAAGTTATTTCTTCTTGTTTGTCCAGTTTACACTAGACTGCCAAAACCACAAAATTTTGATTGTTGAAAGTAAAGTACAACATCTTAAGGAAAAAATTATTTAAGTGGCATTTTTTGTGTTTGCCATATTCCTCTCATTTTACAGTCCACCTGTTTGAATCTCCCATTGCAGATCAGCAGGAGTCCTGCCCAGCAACAAGGATGTGATTCTTTCTGAACTTAGAAGGAATGGTGTGAAGTACAGCATTAGGAAACTTCATATAGGGGACTACCTTTGGGTATGCCAGGAGACTTGCCCTTCACCTACCTCAAACCAAGGAATCTTAGCAAAGGTCAGAACAAAAATTTTGTAACTTACTTTTCCAATTTTATCAACTTATGCGCATATTTGTTTTGAATGTTTAGCACAATACAGCCAAAACTTTCCCTGCATGGACAATTTTTATCACAAGTAATTGGAGGAAGATTGCAGAAAATGGTAGATGTATCTTATGGTGCGTGCAAAAGGCAGATGTTGAATGTGAATGTAAATAAATTTAAGTGATGATGTTTGAGAGGTTCATCAAATGACACTAGATTCGTGAGAACCTCCTCCACAGGTTATAGAGGCAGAGTCATTACCCATACATTCACCACTGCTCCAATAATTTCTATCACACACAATCATTCCTCCTTGCTTCACAGACATTCCTCTTTCATTCAACGTTTTTTTCACACTATCCTTCCATCCATATTATTCATGGCTTTCCTCTCAACTTCACACTTCTTACATCAGATTCCATTATCTTTTTCAAAAGCCAGTTCTCCTCCATTCTTTCCATATGTCCAAACTACCTCAATTCACTCTTCTTTGCTGAACCAGTCAACTCTCTCATAACACCAGTTCTCTTTTGCAGCTCCTCATTCCTCACTTGCTTCATATACATTGCCCATACATACTTATCAGACACCTCATCTCCATTATATCTAGTAACTCTATCTGCTAGTTCCATATTCCACATTGCAGTCCCATAGAGTGCAGTTGGCACAGCAACTCCTTTGTAAAAATCTTCTCTTTACAATCATTCCCACCAGAAGACAAGGGAGCTGGTGTTGCCAGTGATAGTGGAGCGCAAACGGATGGATGATCTTGCTTCCAGTATCAAGGATGGACGTTTCAGGGAACAGAAGTTTCGTCTTAAAAAGTGTGGTCTGAGCCATCCTGTATACCTGGTGGAGGAACACCGTGGCTCTGTCGCTGGTGGCCTCAGGTGAGTAGTACTGCCTGAGGATGGCTACATTTGCTTATCATGAGTATCAAAGGTCAGAGATGAAAGAGCATTGATGAAGTACACCAGGCCCAAAGTTGTTATGAATGACAACCACAAGTAGTTGGATTAGGGTTGGGAGGTGAATTTCCTAGTCGATTTGAGTCAGGAGGGGGGGGGGGGGAAATATATATATATATATATATATATATATATATATATATATATATATATATATATATATATATATATATTATTTATTTATTTTATTTTTTTTTTTTTTTTTCTCTTTTACATCATGAATTCCCCTTCATTATTTGAGTGTCATCCACATTCTGTCATTACCCATTCTTACACCCCTACTGCTCGCCACCTCAGCCCTAACACCTGTACTGCTCTTATAGCTTGCCAGAGATGACCTGCCTCCAGGCTGTGGTCAACACCCAAGTCGTCAATGAGTTCACAGTAAAGGTTGTAAAAGGCCAGAGAGAGTCAGCTGCTTACCTCACCATCATGACGCGATATCTGCAGAGCAGGTACCAGGTAAATCATATGTAGTGATCTTGTTAAGCCATATCCAAGGTGTGTATGAGAAAGAGGAATGAGAAGCCTGCAAGAAGTAAGAATTATGTGCATGAAAGAGAATTTTTTTGTCTTGGACACTTACTACAAGGAAGGCAAAGGAGTTCACGGGAAAAATGACATGAGATTACATATGTACTGACTTTCATGTACGTATTATTCATGTAATGGGTAGTTTTCATCCATAACTTGTGAACCTGATAAGTATTTTTTTGCTCCAATTTGAAATGGTAATTTCTGAATCATTTCTCCCTCAGAACAAGACTGTGAGATCAGCTCAGCTTCAAGATCTTGATGGGAGCCAGACTAGTCTCCCTTCCAAAATTGAGACTTCATTGTTACCGTTCACTGAATTTAATACAGCTTCAATGAAAAACCAGCAACTGACTGTAAGGGAGATGTTTGCCAAGCACCTTTTACAGCTACATGGCATCAGTGTTGACAAGGCCCGGGCATTGGTTGACAAGGTAATGTTCTTTTTATATTAATGCAATAAATGTTATTGTTTTATCATAAGTATAACTAAGTTATCACCTTACATTGCTCTCCATTATTATGGTCTGTCTTTTACTTTTGGCCCTTCCTTGTGTTAATTGTTATAGAAATTTTCAGCTTTATTTATTTATTTACTTACATTTTATGAACATTGCATATTCATCACATCACAAATCTTCAGCAAGACTGCTTTCAGAATTGCTAGTGTTTCTTGTTTTATTTTCTCTTGTCATTTTCACTTTGTCATCATTTGGAGGACACTGACTTAGGTAATCAGTTGCAAAAGAAACCCTACTTTAGTCAACATCATAACCAGACAACAATTTTTATTATTCCTCTCTGCTATTATATTCATGCCCCATATACCAACTTATCCTTCCTTCCCACCACTACTCATGTAATGTTAAGTAATACACGATATGTCATTTAACAGTTTATATTAAATGACATATAACAAGGTTTATTTCTCCATGCAATCTTTCTTTATTTCATGTATTCCATATTTTCTTATTCTAAAAAAAAAAGAAATGGATGCATTGACAGTAAATTTCAACCTTGGCCTTTGTACTATACCTAGCGACCATGTACTGCTGCTCTCAATACCTTCAAGAAAGTTTTTAGTTTTTGATTTTCATATCTGTGGTAATTCTTGAATTAGCTTTTATATTACAGGTTTTTCAAAAATTAAAACTAGCATTATGATGACAAGGAAGAATGGAGACTTGTGACTCAAAAAAGGAGACTAGACTTGACCGATAACTTCCCAACAAAATAAGTACTTATAACCTTTGTGGGTCCTAGGAGAGGAAGGCCAGTTGTAAGGTGGAAGAATAGGATGAAGGAGTTGCTGATAGAGGGGGAGGGAGATGTAGAGGTTCTTCTGCCATGGCCATCCCATTGGGTAACGTTTCCGGAGGGAAAGAGGTTTCAGAAACTATATATAGATCGATAGATAGTAAACTTACAAGAAAGACTCAACTTGAATTGCGATTTCATAAGAAATACTAAGATATAACTCATACTGAAGAGAAAGTCACATGAACAAATTTTAGAATTGCTAGCCCTGATTAGTAAATTTCTATCTAAAGCTTTATATCCACACTTTGCTGCATTTTCACTCTGCAGTATGGGACCCCCAGTCTGTTGATGACTGCTTATGAGGAAGAGGGCAGCACTGATGAAGTCAAGAAGCTGCTGGCTGGCTTAAAGTGGGGCAAGACTAAAAGAAGTCTTGGTCCAGTGCTCAGTGCCAACATTGCCAGCCTCTACACCACAACTGTCCTTCACTAGTTATGAGGATGGTTATAAATTTATTATAAAGAAATTTATGTTTTATATTTATTTTCATCAGGTTTAGTAGTGTGATTGTTGTCTTTCTAATAAAAGTAGTCTTTCTAATAAAAGTAACTACTGTAGATATTAATTAAAACAGTCCTCCAATAGCAGTTGCCTTTCGTTAACAGTTTTGGAAATTTTTCATCTCATTACATATTCTGTAACATCTTTGAATATTCAACATCATCATACATCATATATTGTATTCATGATTTGTGTACAAATAAACTGTTCTTGAAAAAGAGTATTTGCTTGATATTTGGTCTTTTCTTTCATTCATATATATATATATATATATATATATATATATATATATATATATATATATATATATATATATATATATAGAGAGAGAGAGAGAGAGAGAGAGAGAGAGAGAGAGAGAGAGAGAGAGAGAGATTATCACAATTAATTTTGTAACATTATAAGTTGGTAATTCAATGTCAAGTATTATATTCCTTCCCACGTATCCCCAACTACATAGTGTTTCATGCATTGACCTCGATTAACTCATACGTATCTTCAGGATTAGTGGAATCAGTCATGTCATAATTATTACCCACGAACCACGACTAAAAGCACTGGAGAACAATGCATCTAATTATTTAAGGCAAGAATGTCATGTGACAGATGCTATAGGTACGTGCTTGGGGTTGCTATTCATATGATCTTTAAACAACGTGTAAAAGGTGGTTAAATAATCCCCCCTAAGTAAATATAGACCATATAGTTTTGTTAGAGCTAACGAGAAAATGCTACCTCTTTCACCAAGAAGCTGTCGTGAGCTTCTTGGTGAGAGGGTAAGCTACTGTGTATGGCAGCATGCAATGAACTGGAAGAAACAATAAATGGAAAGAATATCTTGTTATAGTTTTTTTGTCTTTCTCCTCCATAGAAGTGAAGAGAAAACTTGATATTTACGAGTGTACTGCTCACATTCTCTCTTTCAGACTCCCATTGAATATTAGTAGAAGACATTATCATGATTTACTAGATAGTTTTGAAATTACAACGCAGAACTACATCATGAAGTAACTGTAGCAATAGGCTGACCCTTTGACGCCTCCCGCTGACTCACTTCGCCTACCTAAGGACAAGATTTATTTGGGGTAAAAAAAAAACTTTCACTTACCATTTAGATTATTGCTGCACTTACGTTTGGATTGTACTTGAACCTACTAACTACCTATTGAAGAACTAACATTGAGTGTGCTTGTTTATAAAGATAATATAGCAAGATATTACTGTTTCAGAGGTGCCGTAGACATGGCGGTGAGCCAGCAGACTGTGTTAGTGGCATCGTCTTTGATAGCTAATTTTGCCAAACGTTGGGTCTATTTGTGCTCTCTATACATGATGAATGAACGTAGATTTATTGATGTTTTATCTCATACCAAGATACTACGGTATCATGTACGAATAAGAGCGATATTTATTTTTCAATGAGCAGAGGTGGTGTATTTTTAAGGCTCTTATCAAATGAATGTAGGAATATCTTGCAAGAACACGATCGCACATGTATTTTGCTATATCGATATGAAACTCAAATTAGTCTGCTACATATTTGAAAGGTTGAAGGAAAATACTATGTCAGTATAAAGTGAAAATTGGCTAACAAAGTTATGGTAACAAACACAGATATCTCGGCGGAGCCCCTGAAACGCACCGAAAACGGGCGCGAGCGGAGGGCTGCTACTTTTGCGTCCGCACTTTTCGCATATATACCTTACGGAGAAAATTTGAACAACAAACTCTCACGCAGCTACGGAGATATCTGTATTACCTTGGAGGATATTTCTGTTGTAATTGAAGCTTTCAAAATGGCAGACACTTCAGCATCTCCTAAGAAGAACAGGAAGGGGGCAGCTAAGAAGACTGTATCCCACCCCAAATATTCTGTAATGATCGCCACTGCTATTACTGCACTCAAGGAACGCGGAGGTTCATCGCGTCAGGCAATCCTGAAATACATCATCGCTAATAACAACGTTGACGAGAAGGCCGCCACTACTCAGCTGAAGCTTGCCCTGAAGCGAGGTGTTGCAGCAGGTACTCTTAAACAAGTTAAGGGTGCCGGTGCCTCAGGGTCCTTCCGCATCAGCAAACCTGAGGATGTCAAACCTGTCGTCAAGAAACCTGTGAAGAAAGCTGCTGTCAAAAAGCCTGCTGCTAAGAAAGCCTCCCCCAAGAAGCCTGCAGCCAAGAAAGCTAAGAAGCCAGTGAAGAAAGCCGCGAAAAAGCCAGCAGCTAAGAAGTCTCCTAAAAAACCCGCGAAGAAGGTAGCGAAGAAGCCAGCCGCCAAGAAAGCCGTGAAAAAGCCTGCAGCTAAGAAAGCCGCGAAGAAATAGTGTAGCGTGTGCGTGTTACAGACTCATCTACAGGTGATTTTATTTGACTCCGTAGGAGTAAATTATATATAGATATATTTGTACCTGATATCCTCCTGAGGATGTGATCTCTTGTATATGAAAATTTATTAAATGTTTTATATTTGCTATGCATTTCTTTGAACTGTGATTTGCTATGTTAGTATGATACTGCTTGCTATCAAGCCAAATGTTCAGTATATCTGGTAAGTATTCTTGATTACCTCCCATAAGGGGGATAACGGACTGGTTTATAAATTAATAGTTCGGTAAGCTGCTTCATTGATGGAAATAATCAACGTCAGGTAAGTTTGTGACGGGAAGGCTGGTAACAAAAAAAACAACTGGTGAGTGGCTTGTTCAGCCTTGGTGTACCTATAACGCCTTTTTATCCATTTGAATGCAACTGCTAAACTGGATAATTTTCTTCAAAGCTGGTTAAATATTTAATTGAATATGTGTAGCATTATAGTAAATAATATAAAAAAAAAAAGATTCTCTGGCTCTGGGAAAGTTGGTAACTTTATTCAAAATTCCCGCCAACAGTGTTGAACGATGCACGGCGATCTTTAAAAGATTTATGACGTATCTTTGATTCTGACAGTCGGATTCGGCTTGATTCCACCAAAAAATCAGCTGATGGAGCGGCTCAAGGCTCACCGTGTGTCACTCTTAAAAACACTAGAGACGTTATGCAGTAACTTTAGAATCCCCTTTATCAAGTTGAACCAACACGGCTCACGCTACGAAAGTGAAGACACGCCTGTCTGCATCTGACTCTGACCGTCTGACGACGTGACCCAGGAGCAGCAACTACTGATCTTGTTAGAGTAATCAGTAATGGCAGCTGTAGCACCCTTAGTCATCGACGGGAGTTATTTGGAAGGGGTGAGTGGCTGTAAAATTTCGTGGTATTATTTTACATCTTCACCATAATGCTCAAGAGAATTCAGGGTTATATTTTTGCATTACCTGATGCATTTTGAGGTTTTCTTCATTACTTTTCCGTCGCAAATTCTTAGTTAGTGAGATATTCAATGTTTTCTGTGAGACCTCGAAAAATAAAGTTTAGTTTGGTTTAAACAAGGTTCTGTTATTTGTCAATGTAGGTTAAGATTTGGTTAGGTTAGTTAGGTTACTTAATATAGAAGCTATCAAATGTTCTCTATGATCAAAAGTAGGCAGTTGGATGAGAAGCAGAGGCAAGACAGACGTAAACAAACGCCATTATGTTGAAGATGTAAAATTTTACTAATTTCGTCATGAGTGGATGCAGTTAAGGTGAACTTTGGCTGTGACTGTAAAGGTTGATCTCGGACTTTTTCTCTGCTGGGCTGCGCGTATTTTAGGTGTAATTTTGTTTATGCACAAACGTGATTATTGGAAGACAATTTAGTATATTGTGATCAGGGAGAAAAAATCTAGTACTATTGTGGTTGTTAAGATTACAGGTGAGAAGTAAAATATTGATTTTTTTGCAACCAGACAGCTCCATTTCTCTAGTGGTATGTGTATCAGTAAAATAATCAATTGGTTCCAACGCTTGGGTATCCTAAATTTTTTGGGTCATCGGGGACTGTGACCAGCCATTTATGTAGATGTTTGAAAAGATGACAGCTCCCGGATTTCCTTTTGCATGGAATTGAAAAGACGAACTCCATTTCTTTACCATACCGTTTGCCTTTTAAATTAACATAGCGCCATATGATCTCTGATGTCTGGCGCTTACTCTTTTCGCATTAACTAATTAAATCAACTGATCATAACAGTTTCAGGTAAAGATTCGTTTCCTTAACCACTCGATATCACCTTACCTTTATAATGCACTGAAAATTTAACCTCAGAAACTTGTCCTGATCACCTCAAAAGGTTATACTGCTGAATTACAGAAAAAAATACGATTTTTTTTAAGGTTACGTTAGGTTTGGTTAGGTTTAGTTTGGTTTCGTTACGTTTAGTTAGGTTTTGTTGGGTTAGGTTTGGTTAGGCTTATTTAACTGCAGCTAATGTTTTCATTAAGTTTTTACATCTTCACCAGAATGGCGTGTGGCTACGAAAAAAAAATGGCGTCTGCACCTCGCACAATCTCTTCTTTTGATAGCTTCTAAATGAACATAACATACATAACTTAAATTAACCATACCTTAACTTATATTGACAAATAACAGAACCTTGTTCAAACCAAACTAAACTTTACTTTTCGAAGAGAAGGGTAAAAAAAGTTCGTATTTTTTTCTGTAATTCAGTGGCATAACTGTTTAAGGTGATCTGAACAAGTTTCTGATGTTGAATTTGCAGTGCATTATAAAGATAAGGAGATATCGAGTGTTTTAGGAAACTAATCTTTACCCAGTTTATTTTTCTCACTGTTGTAGCACATGCCTCTTCTTAGGAGTTAGGACTTACTTTGGTGGGTAAATCTGCATAACTACTGCTCGGACAATATCGATATAAATATGAAGTCCTACATACTATACATAGTGTACTCAACACATTTGTGAAGGTTTCAGGCGGTGCTGGTCATTATAAGCAAATATAGGCCATATATGACACTCGGGCGAAAAAAAATCATCTAGGGTGAAATGCCTACCTTTTGGGTAATATAATATAATAAGCTTATATAAACGAAATAAACAATACCTAACCAAACCAAACCCAACAATCTAACCTTAACCTAGCCATAACCTAACCTAATATAATTAACCTAACATAACTTGAAAAATGCTTTACCAGGTAAATAATGACGAGCACCACCTGAAACCTTCACATATGTGTTGAGTACACTATGTATAGTATGTAGGACTTCATTTATTACATCGATATTGTCCGAGCAGTAGTTATGCAGGTAAAATTTTACATCGTCACCATAACATTTGATAGCTTCTATATTAATGTAACTTAACCTAACCTAACCAAACCTTAGCCTACATTGACAAATAGCAGAACCTTTAAACCAAACCAAACTTTATTTTTCGAAGAGAAGGTCTCACAGAAAACATTGAATATCTCACTAAATAAGAATTTGCGATGGAAATGTAATTAAGAAAACCTTCTCAAAATGCATTAGGTAATGCAAAATTATAACCCTGAATTCTCTAGAGCATTATGGTGAAGATGTAAAATAATACCGTTGTGCAGATTTGCATTTTTGGTGACCTTTTTCTAGTTGTGAACTGGCCATTTTATAATTTCAATTAGATAAGGAAAAGTTAAAAACTACCAAGGTGCCAGCTTTACGTAGATAAATTTTTGGGGGCAATTTTATGTAAAGTAAACGGGAATATGCACTGTATGTGGAATTTGATTGATATTTGGGTTAAATCTTACAATACCATAATAGTTTTATTTAGACAATATAATTTTCATACAGAATTTAAATGTTTTTTAATGATTATGTCACATTTCTTTTGTAAATCCATAGTTTATATACTTCTACGGATATATATATATATATATATATATATATATATATATATATATATATATATATATATATATATATATATATATATTTTTTTTTTTTTTTTTTTTTTTTTTTTTTTTTTTTAATGTCCTCTCTCTTCTTTCAGTGTCTTGCCATGTACAGTCTCCGAACTGCCACATACAATCTCCTAATGCCTAAATACTTAAGAACATTTATATTATTTTTTTTAATGTCTTCTCTCCATTTTTAATGTCTTGCCATATACAGTCTCCCAACTGCAATACAACACAACACATACAATCTCCTAATATCTAGATATTTAAGGGCATTTCCAATTTAAATTTAATGCCATATATAACCTCCAAACCTATCTTCCCTGGACAATAAATAACAATGGCAGCCAGCCATTAGAGACCCGATTCATGCTACACAAACAAAATCAAATGATATCAGAATTTACTAATTTGCAACAAACTCAGAGAGAAACAGTTTCGTAGAGTTCTGTGAGTTGTACAAAAATAGTTTTTTTTTCAATCCTACAGTATTGGGAAAACTATATTTGGATATTACGGTGTTATAGTAAACTAATAATAGTATTTACTGTTAGTCCTACATTAGGCACACTATTATCCTCCAGGATCTTGCACAATTTTCCACATAGATCAATCATCTTCTTTATAGAGGGTTTTCTGCTTTATTTAGTATGCTTCCCTTTCACAATTAATTAAATCGGTGAAAGCATATGGTTAGGTTTGTGATCGATACCAGAATTTGATTTTGAAGCCAGTCCTGGAAATTTTCCATAGGGTGGCCAAATACTGCGCATGGGCCTGGCTCTCAGTACTGTCCAAACTCTTCCAATTACTGTGAATAAAGTGCGTGCAGGAAGGAGTAACCCTGGTCTGCGTCCTCAGCATTTAACAGGTTAGATTTTATTTGCTTTATAAAATTATGTCAATTTTTCAATATCTAATTTCTTTTGTTATCATAGTTTGATTTGTAATTCAAATATGTGCAATTAAACAGTATAAAGTAATTATGCATTGACCTCAAATGATAACTTCTAAAAGTTTATATGGACATACTTGTGATGCCATTCAGCTACTTAGGCAACTGTTTTTACCAATACAATGAATAGGGATTATTATTGTTATTATTATTATTTTTTTTTTAATTGTTATTATTGACCATCTCCTGGGGTGTGAGTTATTAGGAACAGGCATGAAACTGATAGAATGACAAATTAATGATGTTTCTGTGAGATGAAAAAACTAAGAATGACAAATTAATGATGTTTCTGTGAGAAGAAGAAAAAACAAAATCAGTTTATTTTTTATTTACTTTTACTAACTGATATTTTGATATAAAGTAAAAAAGTTGACTTCTGCAATCATGCCTGTTTAGGAACATAAATGCCACAGTTGGTAGGAGATTACGTACTGTATTAAGTGTAATTGCGAATGCAAACCTTCATTCAATATTTAAATTTTCTAATGCAGCCAATCATTACATGTAATTACCATAACATAAATTACAAAACTCTTTCAGGTCTCCAGTTGGTGCGTGATGCCTCCAAAGGAAGACTTAATGGTGGGCAAATTGGTTCTTGTGAAATTTCCTTTTACCCTGGAACCATTACTGGAGGAAGGTACCGTGCTGACACACAGACTGCTGGGTGAGTCATGTAGTTTTCATGAGGTGTATGCATACTCTGTGGAAACAAGTAAGATGGATGATTTGCATGCTCGTGCAAACATGTGAAATTGTTTACACTGAAATTTAGAATGGAGTTGTATATTAATTATCAAAATTTAGAAAAATTCATGTTATAGTAACTTGTTTGAGTTTTGATTATGAAGAATTGCAAAGGATAACATTGTATTTCAGGAGTGTGACACTACTTGTTCAGGGGATTCTACCATGCGGGCTCTATGCAGATTCTGCATCATACTACAAGCTTCGGGGTGGCACAAATGCAGAATTTGCTCCTCAAATTGACTACACAATACAAGTAGCTTATTTGATATGAAAAGCATCATCATAGTTATTACTAGTGACCTCATTCCTTCCATTAATAAGGGTTTTGAGTACTGAGTAAAGAAAGGGAAGAAGTAAATTGAAAAGAGGATAGAAGGATTATTCATGACACTGAAAATAACTGTTCCATTTAATTTTGGAACTATAATACCATAAATTACTCCTTGATGTGTGAAGGGAGCTGAGTGGCTCTGTGGTACAGTGGTCGACTTATGGCCTATAGGTTGCAAGCTTAATCCTGCCTCACAACAGCTTCTTAGTGAGAGGGGTAGCTCTCTCTTGTTAACCCTAGCAGAGCTGTATGGTTTAATGACTTCCTAACTCATTGGGATTATTTAATCTCCTTTTGCTCCTTGATGTACATTCACGTTATTAAGTGAGGTTGCAGTTATCAGATTTTTCTCCATACTGTTAGTAAGATCTTAGCCCTGTGGTGGGGGGTACAAGAACTCTATTATTGTAATCCCCGTGGTTTATAATTAGGCGACAAAAGGGACAGAGCGAAGGGTCTGGGAAGTCCCTCCTCAATATTCTCTCCTACAAAAAGACAAGGCGCAGAGGAAGAGGGTAGAGTAATGTCTCCATGAACCCTCGCATGTTTGGCCATGGCTACCTCTCTTAAGAGGGTTAACAGCCCTAGTATAAAGACAATATAATTGGTACATGAATTGTACAAGACTATGTACAAGGGTGGAGTGGATGCTGTGGGTGTGAATATCTGAGAGAGAGAGAGATGATAGGATAACGGGGATTGAGTGTGTATGGAAGAGTGGAATGTTTGGACAGAACAAATGGAGACTGCTATCATGATTACCCCCTTGAAGGAGTTAGTATTAATGGACTTTAAAGTAGATTAGATTAGATAGATCACTTCTAGATTTAAAAAAATATAATTTGATGATTTTTCTTCACATATTTAACAATTCTAAGCCAATTTTCATATGTGGTTTACTTCAGGTTTTCAGAAAAATTGTCTCTTCCTTTGGTGTTGACTTTACGCTCTTTCTTGATAAAAGGTAAGTATTAAAACTTATAAATTTTTGATGATATAGAATGATTTTTTTTATAGTTTGAATATTTTTATTATATATATATATATATATATATATATATATATATATATATATATATATATATATATATATATATATATTTATGTGTGTGTATATATATATATATATATATATATATATATATATATATATATATATATATATATATATATATATATATATATATATATATTATATATATATATATATATATATATATATATATATATATATATATATATATATATATATATATATATACACACACATATATATTATATACATATATATATATATATATATATATATATATATATATATATATATATATATATATATATATTTATATATATATATATATATATATATATATATATATATATATATATATATATATATATATATATATATATATATACTATATATATATATTATATATATATATACTATATATATATATATATATATATATATATATATATATATATATACATATATATATATATATATATATATATATATATATATATATATATATATATATATATATATATATATATATATATATATATATATATACATATATATATATATATATATATATATATATATATATATATATATATATATATATATATATATACACTGGTACCTTGACTTACGAGTGCCCCAACATACAAGTTTTTTGAGACACGAGCCGTCACTCGGTCGATTTTTTGTTTTGAATTGCGAGCCAAAATTTGAGGTACAAGTCAGCGTCAGGGCTGCGTTCACTAGACAATACTGCACGCTACAGTAGCAAACCTACAGGAGCTTAGTGCCAACATATAAAAAATTATAGTTTAGTACCATGAAATGCTTATTTATTATAATTAAACGAAATATTACAAACCTCTAATCTTGTCACCAAGCAGTACGGAGCATGCAGTATTGTCTTAGTGAATGCAGCCATATGCCCGCCCAGCTTTCCCGTGCAAAATTCGTTCTCTGCTTGTGTTTACCTCGCCGCGCAAGGATCTCTGTTGTGCTCGCGTTCTGTGCTTTTGTGCATTTTTTTACCAAATTTCTTGTTTGTAACCATGGGTCCTAAGAAAGTGAGAGGAAAGGACAGCGGTGCAAAGAAGAAAAGGATGATGTCCATCGAAATAAAGAGTGAAATCATAGAAAAACACGAGCAAGGTGTGCGAGTAATCGACTTGGCGAGGCAATACGAGCGCAGTACTTCTACAATATGTACCATATTGAAGCAGAAGGAGTCGATAAAGGCTATAACACTAGCCAAGGGCGTTAAAATCATTTCTAAGCTCCGGACCTCTGTCCATAAAAAGATGGAGAATCTGCTATTAATGTGGGTGAGGGAGAAGGAGCTTGCGGGAGATACCGTGACAGAGGGTATCACCTGCGAGAAGGCACGAGCCATTTATGCTGATTTGCTGCAACAGACCCCAGGCACTTCAGTGGACGAGGCATCGGAAGACTCGTTTAAAGCCAGTCGGGGTTGGTTTGACAATTTTAGAAAGAGGACCGGCGTTCACTCCGTCGTCAGGCATGGTGAGGCAGCAAGTTCGGATGTGAAGGCAGCTGAGGATTATGTCAAAACTTTTGCCGAACTAATAAAAGCTGAAGGATACATCCCTCAGCAAGTCTTCAACTGTGACGAGACAGGGCTATTCTGGAAGAAGATGCCGAGGAGGACTTACAGAACAGCAGGGGAGAAGAAGATGCCAGGCCACAAACCCATGAAGGATAGGTTCACTCGCACTGTGCGCCAATGCGAGTGGCGACTGCAAGATCAAGCCGCTGCTCGTGTATCATTCGGAAAACCCCAGAGCCTTTAAGTCACATAAGATTCTAAAAGAAAAACTGCAGATTATGTGGAAGGCAAACCCGAAGGCGTGGGTCACCAGGCAGTTCTTTGTGGAGTGGGTAAACCTGGTCTTTGGTCCTTCCGTTAAGAAGTATCTCCAGGAAAATAACCTACCCCTGCAAGCCCTTCTCGTCCTTGACATGCTTCTGCTCACCCACCGAACCTCGAAGATGACATCCTCGAAGAGTTCAAGTTTATACAGGTTCTCTACCTTCCACCCAACACCACCCCTATACTGCAGCCCATGGATCAACAGGTAATTTCTAATTTCAAGAAGCTTTACACCATGCACCTGTTCCGCCGCTGCTTTGAGGTGACGGAGAACACAAACCTCACCCTTAGAGAGTTCTGAAGGGACCACTATAACATCGTGATATGCCTCAGAATTATCGATATGGCTTGGCAGGGTGTTACAACGAGGACCTTGACCTCTGCATGGAAGAAGCTGTGGCCTGAGGTTGTGTCCGAAAGGGACTTTGAAGGATTCGAACCCTAAGTGCCAGTGGAGGAAGAGATTGTGTCCCTCGGAAAGTCCATTGGCCTGGAGGTGGATGAAGCAGACGTGAACGACCTCATCGAGAAGCACTCCAAGGAATTGACATCCGAGGAGTTAATGGAGCTACAGGCACAACAGCATACGGAGGTTTTGCAGGAAATTGGTTCCAACGAGGAGCCAGAGGCAAAGGAAGTTCTCTCTACAAGTGAGATAAAGGAAATGTTGGTAATATGGGAGAAACTTTCAGAGTTCATTGAAAAGAAACACCCAGAAAAAGTTGCAACTGGTCGTGCATCAGCGCTATTTAATGACACTTGCCTAACTCATTTCCAAAACATTCTGAAAGGGAGGAAGAAACAAACCTCCTTGGACGGGTTCTTATTGAAACGCCCTGCACGTGAAAGTGAGGAAAGCGTGGCGAAAAAGGCAAAAACCAGCGAAGAAAAAAATCATTGAAGAAAATTAAGGTAAGCGAAAGAGAAAAATAAAAACTGTAGCAATTAAGTTCATGGATAAAGTGTAGCATTAAGAGCGAGTAAGTTGAGTTAAGTGATTAAGTGATAGAGTTTATGACGACCGAAAGTGACCAAAAAAGCACGAAACAAACTCCTTCAATCTCCTCCGCCTATCTCCTCCTCCCACCACTTCCTCCAGTATCTGCCGTTAGCTCAAGTCGTCTCACCTCCAAAGTAAATACACTTTATAAAACCAGTTTATTTCTTTACATTCTTTTTTATTATGTTTTTATACAATATTTGTTATTTATAAATACATTTTTCTTATTTAAAAACACGTAACAAAAAATTGGGTGGTATTTTGGGGGCTGGAACGGATTAATGGCATTTCAATTAATTTAAATGGGGAAAATTGATTTGATATACGAGCAAATTGAGTTACGAGCTCGGTCACGGAACGAATTATACTCGTAAGTCAAGGTTCCACTGTATATATACATACATATATATATATATATATATATATATATATATATATATATATATATATATATATTATATGAAGATTTTTATGTTCTTGGAACAGTTTTTGGCAAACGTCAGGTTATTCATTATATATACTTTTTGCAGAGGTTTTTATCCAAAGGGACAAGGGGAAGTGTCTTTGGAAATTAAACCAGTAATGAAGGCATTGAAAGCAGCTGATATCACAGACTTTGGTGAACTGGTGTCAGTTCATGGAATTGCGTATGTGGCAGGAGCTCTTCCTATTAAGGTAAAATTAATTATTGACATTTTGGGATTAAAAATACAGTAAAACCTCTAAATAATAAACTGGGTTAGTATAACCAAAAGTTTGTTATGCTTGAGGCCTAAATATATATATATATATATATATATATATATATATATATATATATATATATATATATATATATATATATATATATGTATATATATATATATATATATATATATATATATATATATATATATATATATATATATATACATATATATATACACACATATATATATATATATATATATATATATATATATATATATATATATATATATATATATATATATATATATATATATATATGTGTGTATATATATATATATATATATATATATATATATATATATATATATATATATATATATATATATATATATATGAATATATGTTACAAGTTTTAATTTAAGAGATTAATTCAGCCAAGCATAGTTCCGTTATGTTGAGCTTTTTGTTCAATTGAGCTGTCACTCTTTCCTGTTTTTCTTGAACCTTAGGCATGGTATCACTAGGGTTTTACTGCACAAATAGGCCTAGAATGTAAAGAAATCCATGAGAGCAGAGTAGGCTTGGTGAAACGAAGGACTCTTGTTAGTGGAACTGCTGACTTAATGGACATTGTTTCCGCTGTACCAAGCAAGGAAAATTTCTACTAGATCGAGCTTTCTACTAAATTGGTCTCCTTAAATTGACCTAGTATTGTGTTTGTGTATGCGTGTTTGTATGTGTATATATATATATATATATATATATATATATATATATATATATATATATATATATATATATATATATATATATATATATATATATATGTATATATATGTATATATATATATGTATATAAATATGTATATATATATATATATATATATATATATATATATATATATATATATATATATATACATTTATATATATATATATATATATATATATATATATATATATATATATATATATATATATATATATATATAAATATATATATATATATATATATATATATATATATATATATATATATATATATATATATATATATATATGTATATATACAGGTACACAGCCATTTATCTGAACTCCAGAATTGCGAACATTTCCTGAGTGAGATAGGCAAGCGCTGCAAGTGAAAAATATCAGAAAGCGCTTAATTGTTCCCAAGCAATGTACAACTGTTTCGAGCCATGTGTCAGACAATCAACTACTGGAAAGAGCTCAGATAGGCCCCAAGCAATGTACAACTGTTTTGAGACATATACTGGGCCCTTAGCTGCTGGAGGTGACACCACCCGTTTTGTAGTCAGTGATTATAATTTTTTCGGTAGAGGTATACATAGTAAGTACCGTACAAACCTTTTCTTGGGTCCACCCAAGCTGTCCCAATAAATCATTCAGAAATTCAGAAAATCCTGGAAACCGACCCACTCGCGGTCCCAAGCAGTTCGGATAAATGGTAATGTAGGTATCTGTGTATGTATATATATATTTTTTCTAATTTGTTTATTTTACTTTTTTATTTATTCTAAAAAAAATATTTATATAGAACTAGGAGTCTTATACCTTATCGAACCATATTTCCTATTTCATCATTATAGTCTGCATTAAGCCTTTAAATTAAGCAAATTTATGGTGTGTGAATTGAAAAATTATTGATTGAATAAAATTTTGGGTCCTAGGAGAAGTGGAAGCCCATTTGTAGAATGGAAGGATAGGATGAAGGAGTACATACATTAGGGATTGACCTAGCAAGGAGTGAGTGTTTGGATAGGGAGAGGTGGAGGCTCTTCTGCTGTGGCCATCACCTTGGGGAACTTTGAGTGTAGGAGAAAATGATATAACATGAAACATCTGTATGAGAAAGCCAGATGCTGCGAGTGCAACTAGTAATTCCTATGTAAATTAGGTTTGAAATAAAAAAATTATTGTGTGGATTCTGATCAGTACACAAAATGGCTAACTGATTATTTTGTATTTTCATGTATATTGATAGGAATTCCCCTTTCAGGTTGCTCACAAGATGGCCAATGCAGCCATAGGGCATTTACAGGAAAGATTACCTCAGAACATTGAGATAAGAATAAACAGAGTAAAAGATGACCAGGATAGAGCCTTTGGGAATGGTTCTGGGATTGTGTAAGTAATCTCAGCCATCCTCAGACACAGATAACTATTTTATAAGACAATGGTTCTAAGATTGTGAAAAATGTGGTATAGAGTTTCTAAAGAATAAGTGATAAGGTACAAACAATAGTGATAGAATAATAAGGTAGTTGATTGATTACATATATTCTATTATATTTGGTAAAACATACATGAGTTTGCTATATATTTATCTGAGCATGATTTTATATATACCTGGCTTATATTCCCATTAAAAGGGATAGCCAAGACAAAGCATTTACTGTTCATAGGAGACAATACAAAGGAAGGGTTCCCAGATCTTTCGTTCCATCCCGTTTGGTCACCTTCTACGAGCCATAGTGAATACAGTGGTAGAATTTTTACAGCCCCCACCATAGGGCTAAACATGATTCTAAATACAGTAAACCATCATAATTAAACTCTACAACTGTCGTTATGAATATTTGTTCGAAGACTAATAATTTCGCAGTAAAATTAAACCGTATCTTTTTTCCAAAACATGACTTTCTTCCTCATTTTCTCAAAAGCTATTAGATATATTTGAAATATCATTGCAGCATCTAATAGACCTAATTAAACTCTACAACTGTCATTATGAATATTTGCTCTAAGACTAATAATTACATAGTAAAATGAAACTGTATCCTTTTTCCCAAACATGACTTTCTTCCTCATTTTCTCGAAAGCTATTAGAGATATTTGAAATATCATTACAGCATCTGATAGACCTAATTAAACTATACAACTGTCATAATGAATATTTATTCTAAGATTAATAATTACGCAGTAAAATTAAACCGTATCTTTTTTCCAAAACATGACTTTCTTCCTAATTTTCTCGAAAGCTATTAGATATATTTGAACTATCATTGCAGCATTTGATAGACCTAGTTAAACTCTACAACTGTCATTGGGAATATTTGTTCTAAGACTAATAATTACGCAGTAAAATTAAACCGTATCCTTTTTCCAAAAACATGACTTTCTTCCTCATGTTCTCGAAAGCTATTAGAGATATTTGAAATATCATTACAGCATCTGATAGATCTAATTAAACTCTACAACTGTCATCATGAATATTTGTTCTGAGACTAATAATTACGCAGTAAAATGAAACCGTATCTTTTCCAAAACATGACTTTCTTCCTAATTTTCTCGAAAGCTATTAGATATATTTGAACTATCATTGCAGCATTTGATAGACCTAGTTAAACTCTACAACTGTCATTGGGAATATTTGTTCTAAGACTAATAATTACGCAGTAAAATTAAACCGTATCCTTTTTCCAAAAACATGACTTTCTTCCTCATGTTCTCGAAAGCTATTAGAGATATTTGAAATATCATTACAGCATCTGATAGATCTAATTAAACTCTACAACTGTCATCATGAATATTTGTTCTGAGACTAATAATTACGCAGTAAAATGAAACCGTATCTTTTCCAAAACATGACTTTCTTCCTCATTTTCTCGAAAGCTATTAGATATATTTGAACTATCATTGCAGCAAGCATTTGATAGACCTAATTAAACTCTACAACTGTCATTGTGGATATTTGTTCTAAGACTAATAATTACGCAGTAAAATGAAACCGTATCCTTTTTCCAAAAACATGACTGTCTTCCTCATGTTCTTGAAAGCTATTAGATATATTTGAAAAGGTTAGACATTTCAATGGATGAAGAAATAGATGGTAAATTTTAGGTGCACAAGAGCTTCCTTGTGTAGGTCAACTGGCCTTCTGCAGGCTCCTTATTTTCTTATGTTGAGAGAGGTGTTTGAGCAGCATGGTCTGTAAAGGCAGGTTACAAAATCTATCAGCCCATGTTGATAAGGGGTAATAAGGCTTGTTTTCTTTTCCTCAGTTTATGGGCAAAAACCAGCACTGGTTGTATCCTTGGTGGATCTGGCCTTGGTAAGAGAGGGAGGGAGGCAGAAGAGGATGGATACACAGCAGCTTCAGAAATCATAAACTGTGTAGAAAGTCGGGTGTGTCTGGACAGTTATGCACAGGACCAGGTATGTTACTTAATTTTCTGAAGCAGAGGTAATAGTTCCTCTCTTACTGTAGAATTAATGTAGGATTCACGACATTTGAAATTATTTGACTATTTTTAAAGTTGCCATAAAGTTGGTGAAACATGAGAATGAATCCTGCAATAGCAGTGGGTTGAGTGCACATGCAAGTTGTGTTATATGAGGATTTGATATAAAAGAAACTAAGAATAAGTGAAGTGTATTTTTATGACATTTTTATATTATGAATTCAAATTTATGAATATCGGTTGTAAACATAAACCTATCTCTACTAGTTGAATGGGTGTTACAGTATTTAATGAGACAAGCCCAAATTGTCATCACCTGGCCAGGGGATGGCACTCTGGTCCTTTTGGTTGTTGGCTGAGCATGCTAACCACTTACTATTACTTTTTTATAGGTCATAATTTACATGGCGCTGGCTAAAGGCAGATCCAGGATACGCACAGGACCTCTCACAAACCATACACAAACTGCAATTTGGTTGGCAAAGATGATGACAAAGGTATGTAACTTTTATTATTTAGCAATGCACCACAAAAATGTAGAATGTAAGAATATAGCAAACCTTCGTTCTGGCAGGGTATGGTAAAGATTTGTATACCAAAAAAGCATGACAATTGCACTTCCATTTGGCAGTCAGATTTGCAGATCTAAAAAGTAACCTATTATATCTCTATATAGTTTCTGATGCCTTGTTCCCTCTTCAAACGTAAACAAGGGGATGGCCACGTCAGAAGAGCCTCCACCTCTTCCTATCCACACACTTCCTCCTTGCTTGTTCGATATCTCCCTATATCCCATTAACCTATTATGCTTTAATATTCAAATGCAACTTAGATATCTATAGATGAAGTGAACATTTTACTTTTTCATTACAGGCAGAATTTAACATCATTAAGGAAGAAGGCAGTGACTGCGTCATAGTAGAGTGTGAAGGGATTGGCTTCACACGTTGAATGCAAAACTAATAGTTGATGCTCCATACCACTATGTCCCTTTATTAAATACTAGTCAGGCTCTTTACTTGCGATTTTCTTGACACATGTCATATGACTATCATGATATTGATATTCACAACATGTAATAAGATCTATCTATCTATATACTAGGCTGTTTTCCTCCTAAAGCGAGGTAACCAAGACAAGACAAGCATATACACACCCATGCACACATACATATTCACTCCTCTCACTTGGTCCCTAGCCCTCTATATTAAGATAATTATATATAGTAAAATTTCTTAAGCTGATGCAGTTAAGTTGAAATTTTGAATATCATACTTCATGCAATGATTCATTGTGTATATGGAGAGAAAGATGGTAGGTATCCTTACTCATTCTTTTATATCTGAAGAATTAGCTTAGATATTGTATCCAATTAATTATATACTATATAATGTATATAAATGTTCATGATTTTATAGGCTGTGATTCATGATATCGATTGTAATAGTATTCAACTGTGTAATTGTATAATATAACTTATTTCTGTCCTATGACTTCCTGTATTTCCATGTCATAGGTTCCTCTCTCCTTAGTCATGTTAATTGTCTTTCCCCAATATCTTAAACAACAATATTCGTCCCACTATAAGGTGGTGAAAATCATCCCCAGCTTAGGGCAGAGCTAGTCTGAAACTGTCAATCGTTTACTGCTGATTGGTTGACAAAGTCCTGGGCAATTGTGGAGATATAGGAGTACTTCTACAAACCATTTCATATTTCTTCAAATATTGCCTATATTGTATTTTGAGTCATCCATCCGTCATCTTGGATGACTCATCTATCACTTGTGATTATAAAAAAAAAAAAAATGCATCATGTAAACTAAAAGCAAAGTGTGAAATTTGGTGAAGAATAAAAGTTTTGCTAAGAATGTTCTTTGAGAAGACGGATGAGACAGATCAATTGACAGTTACCATCACCACTTTGGAGGCACAACTCACACCTAAGATCTAAAAATAGCTGATAAATACTTAATTCTTCTTGGCGGCGTGCTTGTGAATATGTGTGTATGGTATATGTGTGTGTGTGTGTATTGTCTGTGTGTGTGTGTGTGTGTGTGTGTGTGTGTGTTTACCTAGTATACAGGGCCTGAGCTACACTCGTGTGGTCCTGTCTCCCTATCTATATTTGTCTAGTTTTTCCTTCAGTTGATGTACATTCTTTGCCATTATCACCTCTTCCCTTAGTCCATTCCAAGTATCTATACTTCTTTGGGGAAAACTGTACTCTTTTGTATCTCAAACAAACTCCTTTATGCGGTATTTTCTTGTGTCCCCTCAAATTTCTTGTCAATATTAGCTCTTTGCTATCTGTTTCCTCCAGGTTGTTCATCAATTTATATATTGTGATTAAGTCATCTCTTTCTCTTCTTTCTTTCAATGTTGTTAAGTGCATTTCTTTTAATCTTTCCTCATATGCTAGGTCTTCCAACTCTGGCACCATCTTAGTTGCAATTCTCTGTATTTTTTCTAATTTCAACACATGCTTTTTCTTGTTGCAGGGACCATATTACTTCTGCATATTCCAGTTTTGGTCTGATCATTGTAATTATAATTTTTCTCATCATATCTTTATCTAGGAAATGAAAAG
>JAXIVD010003578.1:37500-40000 GCA_036785275.1 Cancer borealis
GTGTGTGTGTGTGTGTGTGTGTGTGTGTGTGTGTGTGTGTGTGTGTGTGTGTGTGTGTGTAACAAGTTTCTTGTTGTTCTCTTTTCTCTATTTAAGTAATAAGCTTTTCTTGGTACTGGTGATTAACTAGGTTGATGTCCATGATTACAGAGCCCATTAGGATCCGAGTAAACAATTGAAAAATAAAATATTTAGCATTCTTTATCGAATTATATATTCAAGTGTAATATGAGCCTGAAGGCATATGCTATATAAGTCTTTCTTGAGAAAGCAGTTAACCCACCTATAAGTGAGTTAATTGCCTTCTCAAGAAATAACAAGACAGTTATAACTGTCTTGTTATTCACCTATGATATATTAAATTATCATGATTACTATCATTATTAATAATTTGTATTGATATACGTCCTTAATGGGGATTCTGTCAACACAGACTCAGAGTATTGTGGATTATACCCAGTGAGAAATATATTTAGTTTGCATACTGTTGTGTTATAAACACATCACTATGAAGAATTCCCCCTTTAATACATTTATAACATTTGATAATTAATGTCACTCGATGATTGTTATAGTTTTTCATTAACAACTAATTTAACAACTAATCTGAGGCTGTAAAATAACAGAAGAACAAATTTGATCCTTGACCTCCTGGCGCCTCCTGCATGATTGGTGAAGAGCGCGCCTGTGTTATTGAATTTAGTTGTGTTGGCAGCCCTGACGCGCGTGCGGACATAGGATCTAAACAAAGCGTTCTTTTAGGATTAACTAAAGGACACAATTAATAAAATAAATATAAATACAAAGTCTATTCATTGAATGAACAATAAATTTTATTACTAGTATATTTAAGATATACTATTCGCTTGTTTTTAAAAAATAGTATGTCAAATTGTGAGCATTTAGTGTATATTTAATATATTAAAGAGACGATTCTTACTGTATGTTGTCAGTGTGGCCAAGATGGCTGGCGCGGAGGATGAGCCCATGCACCTCTATGAGGTGTTTCAGAACTGTTTCAATAAGATCGCGAATAAGCACACAGGTGAGTACTGCATATATCAAATCATGAATGTTTGCAGATTCTCGGGAAATTATAATTAGGGCCCTGAGCCTCTTGAATGGCCAGGTATAGGACCTAATAGTGAGTGTGGTAGAGTGTTTGGGTGGCTGCCATGATGGGTCAGGACAACCCTTGGCCCTAACTCTGGCACTGTGGCACTCTAACGGAGAGGTTAACCACAATTTTGTGTCACCGGATCACCGAGTTGAGTGAGGCCGATGCAGCTGGTTTGTTTTTATTATCCTCGGGGCGGGGCGTCGTCGGTGCCAGGGTAACGTTACAACTGTCAAACTGTCAGAACACCTTCATGCAGATCATATGTTTGTAAATAGCAGACTGTTTGCCAGCTTACACCGTTTTGTGCACGTTTGACAAATTATGTGCACATTGTATCTGTGACACGAGGCAGGAATGTGAGGCAGGCCTGGCCAGGGTCGAGAAGAGGCTGGTGCTAGTGTTTGGAGGGAGTCTGTCTCACCGTAGGTCCAGCAGGTGTACCAACCGACTACCAATGTGGGAAAATTAAAAGAACCAAAATAAACACACATGAAGAAGGAAGTGTGTGATTTATGTAAGTGAAGAAAACATAATGTGTGACAATCATCACTTGCAATTGACAAGTTTCATATTTTATATTCATGTGCATTTTCAGACATTGCTTCCAAAGAAACAAAACTTAAGTCTTTACTAAACCAAGCAAACCTAAGTAAACTTGACATCTTGTGTTGAATATTTTTCTGCACATAATCAGGCCAATTCATGCTGAGTTTGAATTGAAAGTTAGAGTTTGTGAAATAAGAGAGAGGGCAAACCTGTCAAGTATGTAACTGAGGATTAATTTGTGGGATTTTGACCAAGCCCTTCCATCTCACAACCATATGCAATTTGTGGGTGGAAATAATAATTACCTCATAGGTAAGCTTTATCCTCTTCCATTTCTAAATAAACTAACCTTACCAAACTAACAGGACTCTATTGGATCTGAGTGCACCTATTCATAGTATATGTAAAGAATATTATGTTGTTTAGTAGTGAAAATTGACTGTGATGAATTACAATGTTTGCAAGACAAAGCAGATGGTAAAGATTTGCAATAAGAGCCAGCCATTATGATATAAATGGGTATTTTTTAGTTAAATCTAACGCCACATAATAACATACTAACTTGATAGATGTAGTGTGTATAACTCAGAAAAAAGTAGGCAAATTAGATCATATGTATTTACCTAGTTGTAACATACGTGGAAAAAAAGCTATGCTCGTGCTGTCCCGTCTCCATATCTATAAGTATCTAACTTTGGTTTGAATTCATGAACTGTTCTTGCATGCACTATTCCTTTTTCCAAACCATTCCACGCCTCTATGCATTGTTGTGGAAAGCTGAACTTCTTGATTTCTCTCCTACAGATGTCCTTTTTTAGTTTCTTTCCATGTCCT
>JAXIVD010003579.1:0-2500 GCA_036785275.1 Cancer borealis
GGTGGGGTGCGCCTCACCTGCTTAACTTACGAGGTCAGGAATACAAAAATACGATCGTGTAATGGGAGAAGGAGGAGGAGACGGTAGTCGAGGCTTCAAGAGGAGGAGGAGGAGGAGGAGGAGGAGGAGGAGGAGGAGGAGGAGGAGGAGGAGGAGAAGGAGGAGGAGGAGGAGAAGATGAAGAAGAAATCTGGACAACACAAAGACTACCACACAACACATCTGCAACACACACACACACACACACACACACACACACACACACACACACACACACACACACACACACACACACACACACACACACACTGCAAGGATAGATAGATTTCCTCTCACTAAGCATCCCGCGAACTATGTATTAGTACACCAGAATCATTCCATACTGTCCTGGAACCCAACTCTATCCACAAGGGCGACTCTCCCATCTTCCAGGGCTTCCAAACACGCCCTTCCAGCCTTAAGGGGAGCGAGGGAGGCTGTTGGCATGACCTGAAGCAATAACATTAGCTGGGTAATTCCAGTTGCTTCCAGGCTGAGGAATGTGGGTGTTCTGGAAGCTAACAATAGCAGTAATGAAAACCGCAATCTTGGATCAGCTGTGGATGTGGGAAAGGAGGAAAAGAAGAGGAGGAAAGGGAGGAGGGGGAGGAGGAGGAGGAAGTGGAAGTGTAAGATAAGCAGGAGGAGTAAGAGGAGTAGGTGTAGTTGGTAAAGGAGACGAGACGGAAGAAAAAAGGAAAAAAGAATAGTGGAAGAATATAAAAAGGAGGAAGCGGGGGACAAAAAAAGAGAATGGGAAAGTAAAAAGAATAGGTTGGAGTGAACGTAAAGAAAGAGGAAGAGGCAAGGGAGTGTTCGGAGTAAAGGACACGGTGGAATAAGTGAAAAAAAAGAAGGAAATAAGAAAAGTTGAAATACGGAAGGAAGAAAGTAAAGGAGGAGGAGGAGGAGATGGAGAAAAAGAGGAAACTGAGAAGAAGGAAGAGGAAGAGAAAGATGAGACAGAAGAGTAAGGAGAGGAGAAGGAAGAGGAGGAAATAAATGGTACATAAAGCAGTGAAAACAGTTCCTTTGGGCACGGAGGTGATGTGGGAGAGGAAAATACTTGAGGAGGTAAAGAGGGAGAGAAGGGAGGGAATGAAAGAAAGAGAAACGGAAGGAAGGAGATAATATTAAGTTCCTTTTATAATAGGTATGACATTTTGTGGAAAGTTGTGAAATCTGGAATCATATCGTGTGTGTTATTATAGTTTTAAACACGTGGAAGTTACTTTTAAACTTGATGGTGAAAGTTTGTTGTATTTTAGTGTAAAGTTGTATTTTTTTTTTTTACTTGTACGTGAAAGCATGTTAATTACTAGTCATTTAAGTAATTGTTTCAGTAAAAAAAACACTGTATGTACGAATATACAAAAAATTTTCTTTATGTATTATTGTATCATCCATAAATAATTAAATACATACACAACATTACACTAAACATACAACGAATACAAAACAAATCATTCAAATACAAACAACAACTGAACATTTCCCGAACAAAAAATAAAAAAAATCTAAATTCATTCTTTCCGTCCTCTCCCTCCTTGAGCACATTTGGTCCCTCCTTCAGTAGGCTCCAGCCACGCCACGCACCACCGTCCCAGCAGGAGTCTCCACACCATACCACTTCCCCTCAACAGACACTGACCACAACACGAAACGAGTCACTCCCCCTCCTTCCCCTCTCTCACTAGCTCTCTCCGCCTCCTTCCATCCATCCCCTGCACCTTTCTCCCCTTCCCTCACTCTTCCCTCCTTCTCACAAGCAAGCACAGCGAAGAGCAAGGACGCCCCTGCCCCCTCCTCCCCCTCCCGGCTTACATCAAAGGGGTCTGTGCCATAATTGGTGGGTGGGCGAAGTTAAGGATCCATTCTTTAGCTGGCAACAGTGCCGGTGTGCTTGCTGGGGCCCTAACACCGGCCTGACACGCTAATAAACGCCGCAGGAATGGTCGAGTAGGTTAGGTGTTTGTCCGCAAGGAAGACGGACTGAAGGGCTGGTTGGCTGGTGGGAGCGAGTCAGGCCCTCCAACCCAACGAGAAGAACGAGGAGGAAGGAGGAATTCTTGAGTGTGTGTGTGTGTGTGTGTGTGTGTGTGTGTGTGTGTGTGTGTGTGTGTGTGTGTGTGTGTGTGTGTGTGTGTGTGTGTGTGTGTGTGTACGTGCCTCTTGTCGTAGCCAGGAGTCAAGGGCCGTCAGTGTAAGGAGGAAGCAGCCCGCAGGTCGTCGTTAAGTCTGAGCCACGTGCGTCCAGATGACCAAATGGTGATGGCGGGTCAAGGGGTCGTCCGTCTTGAGGCAGAGGTGACTGAGGGGTGACGGAGGGGTGACGGAGGGGTGACGGAGGGGTGACAGAGGGGTGACGGGTAACGGGGTGTATAGGATTATCATGACGGTGATGACGACAGTGACGGAGGCAAAGTGAGATAAGAGGAGATTGTGTTCATACGTTACATAA
>JAXIVD010003579.1:7500-17500 GCA_036785275.1 Cancer borealis
CGGCAGGACGTTTAAAAGTGACTTGCATCCCCTCCTGGGCCGAGTTGTGGACCCCAGCGGGAGGGGGAACCGAGCCAGCACGCATCTCACCGTCCCAACACTTGCCTGCGACCACGAACCTCGGCTACCACACACACGCACACACACGCACACACACACACACACACACACACACACACACACACACACACACACACACACACACACACACACACACACACAGAGGAGAGGAGGCAAGGGAAGGAAGGGGGGTGATAAAGTGTGGTGATTGTGGTAAGGGTTTTAATGGTTCTCACAATATGGGAAGGAAAGTTGGGGAAGAGAGAAGGAAAAGGAGGAGGAAAGAGGAGAAGGAAGGAAATAATATAATAACAGAGAAAAATGTGAGCGTCGAGAAAGAGAGAGAGAAAAAAAAAGAGTACACAGGGAAGGAGAGGAAAGGGAGGAGAGGGGGAGGAGGATAACATAAACGCAAGAATCGAAGAGCCAACATCTCCCTCCCATCACGACTCCAGCGGACCCATCGCGCCTCGCTCCTCCCTCCTTTAGGCCGGGGATCAGAGGCGGCTCAGCGGAGGGCCGTAGATAAATCACAGTTTACCGAGGCCTTGCAATCAATCCACAGTCGTAAAATTACATTCAATTTAATCCTGAACCTGAAGAATTTTAACCTCACGTACTTACTACATACAGCCTTACTTGCCTTGCCTTACGTACTTAGATGTGAGGTGATAGTACGTAAGGTTAGATAAGGTACGTTTATAGGGTTAGGTTTTGAGGTTTACGCTGCGGAGATGCGGACATAACACGAAGCCAAAGTCAGGTCCGCGGCATGGATCGGCTGGCGGACGTAAGATGGCGGGCCTCCACACAAGATGACGCCCAAACATGCAACCCCCCCACGGCGCCTCGACCCTCTAACAAGGCGATTACGATATAAATATTTACCCCATTAATAGACGCCGCCTCTCGATACGTAATCATGTTGTTGTTAGATGTGAGTGAGTGAGTGAGTGAGTGAGTGAGTGAATGAGTGAGTGAGGGAGGCAGTGAGTTAACCTAAGCTGGCGACCTGGGGACAAGGACGGCAGGAAGAGGAGGAGGAGAAGGAGGAGGAGGAGGTGGTGAGGATGATGGAGGGTTGAGCATCACTAGCGCCACGGATATGGAAGCTCCTCCTCCTCCTCCTCCTCCTCCTCCTCCTCCTCCTCCTCCTCCTCCTCTTCCTCCTCCTTCAGCTAATGCTCCTACCTGTACCCCTTCCCCCTCCTCCTCCTCCTCCCGGCCTAGTTGCCTCAAGTAATCTTTCCCAACAAAAGGATGATGCTGCTACCCACATGAAAATTACCTCCGTTCCCTTCATATTTTTTTAACCCAACCAGACGCATCTCGGAATAAAGGAAATATTTTTGCTTCCTTTCTTTTCTTCCTATTAATGGCAAAGAGGGGGAAAAAATGTTTAAATTACACCTTTTTTTTCTTCTTTATCTTTTGTTTTTGTATTGAGAGAGAGAGAGAGAGAGAGAGAGAGAGAGAGAGAGAGAGAGAGAGAGAGAGAGAGAGAGAGAGAGAGAGAGAGAGAGAGAGAGAGAGAGAGAGAGAGAGAGTCCTCAGAAAGGGTTTATTGATCTGATGCAGCCGAGTCTTGCAGTCCATCACCTCGGCGCAGTGCAGACCACTAGACCAAACCACAGACAACAACAACAACAACAACAACAACAACGACATACGCCAAAAACATGACCCAAACATGATATTCTTTAACCTCACTTGACCTCATCGCTAACTCAATAACCTCAAAACACTCCTCCTGAACCTCCTCAAACCTCACGAAGAAAACGGTGAAGGTAAAGTATCTAATTGGATATTCCTCTGTGGATATTTATCTATGTAAACCCAATATTATGTGGATAGGGTGGAGGCAGGGTGATAGGAGGGTGATGGGGGGGTGATGGGGGTGATGGGAGGGAGGTGCGTGTGGGTGTAAATGGGAAGGTGAGGTAAATGGAGGATGACAAGGGTGTGAAGGGGTACGATGTGTGGTGCAGGAAAGGTCTGGGTATCTGCCAGTCTCCTTGTCTTGTCTCAACACCACCAGTGACCTCAATTAACCTTTTCCCTATTGTTTTAATTTATTTTCTGAGCTGCATTAAGAGAGGAGAATCGTGCCGCATAAGACCCAAAAAATAATACATGAGGAGGAAAGTTTTTAAAAATATTTCCCCATAAGTGTTATTAAAAGGAGCCATGAATTTAGTGAGAGGGTCGACCCGTCCGGCAGAGAATTATGTTAACAAGAACACATCAGTAAGGATCACTCCCCTATAGTCTATCTTTTTTTTTAGTCTCGCCTTAAATCACCTTGCCATTTTCTTGACTATTTTCTGGAGGAAGCATTTAAGTCAGGAAGTTGTATATACTAATTATTTCCACTCGCTTAACTTCCTTCATAGTAGAGAAGTCTTTTTATGGCAGCAGTAAATTTTTCACGCTTCACACTTGCAGCTCATTTTACTGACGTCTGCCGCACCATGGAATACACACTTAAACACTTTCAGTATATATTTAACGTTCCCTTTGATTCACAGGATGTACTTTTTACTACCTCTCCCCGTCACCCCTGTACAGTGATACCTCAATGCCTCACCTGTCCATTTTAAGTCGCCCCTACATATACACCTTTCACACTCTCACACCTGGAATTAAAAGGTATATTCACTAGTATGTTTTTTTTATGTCCTCTTTCTCTATACAGGCTTCTAAATGTCCACTCACACGCCAAGCCACACACACACACACACACACACACACACACACACACACACCCGACGCTTACTCAAACTTGCCATAAACATAATACTTCCAAGAGTCGCATGAAATATGAAAACAACGTTCTTGCTCCGCGTAATTCCAAGAAACATTTACATACGTCACGAGTTCAAGCATATTTTTGACGTTTTCCTCCTTCCTCCACCCTCCTCTTTAAGGCTGAGACGCGGACGGAGAGGAAGAAGGAAGAGGAAGAGGAAGAGGAGGAGGAGGAAGATGAGGAGGAGGAGAAGAGAGAAAGAGGGCGGCAACGATAACAATATTTACATTTCCCAACAAAGAAAAAGAGATGCAACTGAGACGAACAAATAAACGAAAGAAACACAAAAAAAAAATAAAAATAAAAATGACACGTGCGCCATCACCTCTTGTGTACTTAAGAGTGTCGTGAAGGAGAGTGACAAATGTTGAAGCCAATGGATCGTGTATTTGTAGACGCGTTCATAAATTATTGAAGTAACAAGCGGTAGTGACACAGAGGGAAGGAACAGCGGGACGGTAGCGTGATAATAGCCATCTGTCACGCCGCTGTTTTATAAGCATGTTGACACTCTGATTCAATTACCTCCAGACACGGTGAGGAGGAGGAGGAGGAGGAGGAGGAGGAGGAGGAGGAGGAGGAGGAGGAGGAGGAGGAGGAGGAGGAGGAGGAGGAGGAGGAGAAGAAAGAGAAAATGATAAGATGGGTGTAGGTAAGGAGTAGGCATGAAGGTATAAGGACATAGAGAAAGATAAAGATTCCAGTCCTTACATAAACAAAATAAATAACATGACAAATAGATAAAAGAGGAATAAACAACATGATAATAAAGTAAACAAGAGATAGACAAAAGTGAAGAGAGTCGCCCACAAGACAAGAGGAGACAGGAAGAGCGACACTGAGGAAGAGAAATAGAAGGGAAGAACAGAAGTAACAACAAAGTCTAACCAACCCGAGTAGAGAAGAGACTGGCAGAGTTATGTTCCTGCCCCCAGCAAGACAGGTCCCTCCTCCTCCTCCTCCTCCTCCTCCTCCCTCCTCCTCCTCCTCCTCCTCCTCCTCCTCCTCCTCCTCCTCCACAACCTACCATGCAACTCCACCCACTGTACACTCTTAACATTCCACATCTAACACTCAATCACTCATTGCAATCCTCAATAGAAGAGATGTAATCATACCTATATATACACACAACTCTCTCTCTCTCTCTCTCTCTCTCTCTCTCTCTCTCTCTCTCTCTCTCTCTCTCTCTCTCTCTCTCTCTCTCTTCTCTCTCTCTCTCTCTCTCTCTCTCTCTCTCTCTCTCTCTCTCTCTCTCTCTCTCTCTCTCTCTCTCTCTCTCTCTCTCTCTCTCTCTCTCTCTCTCCACCTGTCCTTCCTTACCTTGCAATTAAGCAGACAATGAACAAGTATGGAGGCGAAGGTTGTTTGAAAGGAGGAGGAGGAGGAGGAGGAGGAGGAGGAGGAGGAGGAGGAGGAGGAGGAGGAGGAGGAGGAAGAGAGGCACGGGTGGTGGAGGTTGACAGAGCAGAAAACCTTGAAAAAAATGATAATAGAGACGGAATGACATACAAAAGGAGGCTGAAGGTGGCTTAATAGGCGACAAACCAACAAAAACGGTGGACGAGGGACGGAGAAAAACAGTGACGCGAGGAAGAGTAAAAAAAAACAAAAGATATGCCAAGGGTTACAGGGGAAGGAAGGGAGGGAGGGAGAGGGAGAGGGAGAAAAAAAAAAAAGATGACATGGAGGAGGAGAGAGAAAACACTAAGAAAAAATAAGGAGACACGAGGAAGAGGGGAGAAAATAAACCGAAGAGAGAGAGAGAGAGAGAGAGAGAGAGAGGGGAAGAAGAAAAAAAGAGGTTAGGATATCCAGAGACGGGGCAAGAAGAACGAGGGAGGAACAGAAGTAACCTTGCGTGCTGTCACTCTTGCATGCCCGCGGTGATAAACAGGAGGATGATAGCGTCCGCGCCACTCGTTAAATATTCACAAGACATGATTGGTCTTATCACTGGCGACTACCGGACGCTAATTACGAACGCACCTTTACTGCCGCCTCACACGACGAGCCTCCAGCGGCCTCCGTGCGGGGACTCATTCACGACACAGTGTCACATGCCTCCCTCCCTCCCTCCCTTCCTCCATCCCTCGGCGGGTGTGGAGGGTCGTGGAAGGTCGTTCATTCATGCCTCGTTTCAGCCTTCAATGCGAGGGGCGGCGAGGCAGGGTGGGGGGTGGGGGTGGAGGCACGCCGGGGGAAGAGTGATGTATGAACAGGAGGGGGGGGGACGAATCATTTTGTTAGCGGCGGGACAGGTTGACAGCGCCCTCATGAAGGTAACACTCCGCTATTGACAGGTTAATATGGCTAGAGTAAGCGAGCAAAGTATCTCGGGCAGGAAGAAGGCTGCTGCTGCTGCTGCTGCTGCTGCTGCTGCTGCTGCTTCCCCCACATACATAGCTGTTCGCTTTTAATACCTCCACATCCTCTAATTAGCTCCGCCTGTTTACCACACGTCGTAAACTGCACAGATTTTAAAATCCAGCTTAAAGCAAATGTGGCGCATTATTTTTATGCATATAATTATCCTTTACCGGGCGTCATAAAGCAGGCGGGCGAGGGGGAGTGGGCGCCGCCTGGCTGGGGCGAGGCTGTCAACACCAGCTAACTCGCGGGGCTCGTCGCCGCCCACACCCAACGCACACACACATACCCGCACCTACACACACACGCACATACCTACACACACACACGCACACCTACATGTATGAATGCCCACGCACATACATGCAGGGAGGCAAGTACTTGAGTCAAGTCTTGCTTGAAATCTGCACATTTAGTTGCCGTGATGCAAGAGTGACGCTGCAGGACACTGGTCACGTGCAGAAAGGCACTGTACAGCCACTCGTGCCTCGACTCACCGCCGCCTTGAAGCAGTGTTCATGCACTTCCTATCCCCGGGACTCGCAGTCTCGATGATCGCCTGTGAAATGTAACACCAGGAAGCAATGTGCGTGTGAGTGACCTTGGGCGGCCGCCACGCAGGTAGTGGGTGCGGGCCCGTGCGTGCGGGCGTTGCATGAGGCAGACCGTGCGTGTGCGTGGCCCCGCGTCGGGATGCAGACCATTCATGCCGCGTCCTCATCTCACGTGCAGCTTCACACGGCATGCTCCCCCAGGCCACCCTTGATGACGCTAACTCACACCACCACTCGGCACGGCACGGCACGGCAGCCGCTGCGCCGATCACACACCTGTTTGCGGATACACTCCCAGGTGGGCCGCGACCACCTGACAGACTCCGCTGGTACAGCGGATGTTGTATGCTGCCTCCGCAAGCCTCTGCCGCCCTGCACGCAGTAATTAATCTCACTTTCTTGCAACAGCCCCTCCAAGCAAAGTTGCCTTTTCGAATTACAGCGTCAGCGACAATTATGACGGAGTGTGATGGCTTAATGCTGAAATTATCCGTGAAGGTGAAGCTAAAGGGACTGAGGGACACACGCAGGTGCACCTAAATGAATGGGAATGAGTACCTGGGCACCTGTGACGTGAGATGAAGGGACGGCCCTAAATGTGTGTTCCGAACACGTCACAGCCTGGCGTGCGGCGCCTCGTGACGCCACGCATGACAAGATCAGCTGGCCGGCGGAGGAGGCGGCGGCGGCAGCGGCGGCGGCTCCCGGCGGCCGCACATCTCGTGACGGCCGCCGCAGAAGCAGCATCCCATCTTTCCCTGTGACGTCAGCTCGCGTCACCTTCCACACGCCACCTTCCATGTGCGTCAGCTGTTTGCCCGGAGAGCACACCCAACGGCGCCGCGGCACGATCACCACCACCCAGACCCAGGCGGGGCCAACCAGGACCCAGCCTCTCCCCTGCACGGGGCGGGCGGGCTGGTGCCTTGTGGGCCTCAACACTCCATGCCGCCCATGCATCCCGTGACCGGGGCACTGGGCCCTTCCTCCCACACCTGGGTGGGCGGGCCAACGCCAGGTATACTTGAGTAGTAACCTGTTGGCGTGCAGCCGCGGCCCAGTCACTGCACGCCACCTCCCACATGCCCTGACGGCGTGTCTCGTGACCAGGCGAGGGCCGCGTGGGTGCCAACACTTAGCAACCATTCTGCTATACTGAGACACGGGTTGTCGTCCCTCCGGTGATTGATTCCTGCAGACACGCGACACCCGACACCCGACACCCGACACTCAACGCCCAGGATGTGCGGATGTTTCCCCAGGCTGTCAGTGGCTGGCGGCGGGTTTCTGCTGTTTGTGCTGTCGAGTGCTGACAGTCTTGTGGTATCTGATTGGTTGAAGCAGGTGCTGGTGTGTGCTGACGTGTGCTGGTGTGTGCTGACATGTGCTGGTGTGTGCTGACGTGTGCTGGTGTGTACTGACATGTGCTGGTGTGTGCTGGCGTGCTCCCGTGCCATCACCTTGCCGCCTGTCACCACCTGCTGCTGCCCGCCACAAATAGCAGCGCGTGTAATACTCAATAAACGCTGAAGGACCATAACTCACCCGCTACTTGCTTTATTATGATCCTGCGTGCGGACCACAAGTCATGGTACTGTAAGATTGGCGGCAGAAGCTTTATTAGTGTCGTGCACGACAATACAAACTGGGATTTCACGAGGGAGTAACGTTGATAAATGGTGAGCCAGTGGACGGAGGGAGAACCGCTGCAGCCTCCCGGCGACCAGTTAAAGGTCGGGAAGAACACCTGAGAGGACCTGTACCTGACACACACTGCTGTCTAATTACGGTTCATATATCTTGTCGTTAATGTGTGCACTTCACCGCCGCAGGTGGCTTGAGGAGGCGCAGAGCGGCGGCACAGCTGGTCCCTAACGTCCGCCACACCCTCCCCGCCACACTCCTGCACCAACTCCGGGACTTTGGACTCTCGCCAGGCCGCTGCTGACACCACTGTCACTCCGGCTTCCAATTTCCTCCCGACGGTCACAATAACCAATCTGTCAGCCTATGACGAGCCGCTTCCGTGGAATGATTGCATCCCTAATTAGCCACGGCTCAGGAAAATTGCACGGTTCGAGGTGGCCGGAGAGGGAGTGTCGGCATTTGACCGGATCTGCCTTGGATAAGGTGTGTGCGGGAAGCTGTAGCGACACACACCCCACCGAGACCTCAGGAAGGGACGGCGGGGAGATGTCAGACGCGCCTTGAGTATTGAAACGGTTTGATATGATAACTTCCAGACCACAAGAATGTTAACTCTCACTCTGACCACTGGGAGGAGGAGGAGGAGGAGGAGGAGGAGGAGGAGGAGGAGGAGGAGGAGGAGGAGGAGGAGGAGGAGGAGGAGGGTATTGAAATGGCCAGAAGAGAGACTAAGAGGTGCTAGGAACAGTTTCTGGGAGACGAAGATGGTAAAAAGGACCCAAAACCTGGCGTAATACCATAATACCAGAGACAAGGAGCTTCACCAGACAGCCTGAGGACCATCCATCACACTCACACCACCACAGCTTCTCATTATTAACGCTCAACCCCTTCCTTCCTTTCTCCTTTCCTTCCTTCCTTCCTTCCTTCCTTCCTTCCTTTCTTCCTTTCTTCCTACCCTTCACTTCCCTTCCCTTTCCTTTTTTCGTTTTCCCCGCCACTTCTATCGTCCCACACCGTCCCTCCAACACTCACCATCACCATCACTATCATTACCAGCCTTTCACTATCACAGTCATCATCACCAGCACTGTGTATCGCTTCTATCAGACTGTGTCATCACTATCAGGGGATCACTAAACATATATGTCTCCACAGAACACACACACACACACACACACGCACACACACACACACACACACACACACACACACACACACACACATACACACACACACACACACACACACACACACACACAAGTACCTTCATGCCCTTATTCCCCTTGGCTTCTCCCCTCGCTAGCCACTCCCCTCCTTCCCCATTTGACCGTCCCTTTCCCCTCCCCTGAGACGCCACTTTCCTTACTTACGGGAATCGAAACATCAAAATTACCCTCTGGAGGACGGCGTCTCTTCTACGAATTACGTGGCGCTGGCATTATTTTTCCCAGAAGAACTGCGTCAGGGAAAGGAGGAAGAGGAGGAGGAGGAGGAGGAGGAGGAGGAGGAGGAGGAGGAGGAGGAGGAGGAGGAGGAGGAGGAGGAGGAAGAACAGATACCACGAGACCTGTTGGTTAGTACAGTTACCGAGAGTTATAGAGCCTTGAGGAACGCCATTAGTTAAGTTAGAGGAAGAAAGAAGAAGGAAGAAGAAGGAAGAAGAGGAAGAAGAGAAGAAGAAGAAGAAGAAGAAGAAGAAGAAGAAGAAGAAGAAGAAGAAGAAGAAGAAGAAGAAGAAGGAATAAGGAATTAAGAATAAAAACTTGGGAATGAATATGAGGGAAGGAAGGTAAAGAAATTGATATGAAAAGCAATCTTCACTCCTTGCTCCCTTGAGAGGCCTCGGCTTGCGAAATATTGCTAATCTATATCAATCTTTATGCTTTTTTTATTACTTATTCCCTTCCTGTGTGTGTGTGTGTGTGTGTGTGTGTGTGTGTGTGTGTGTGTGTGTGTGTGTGTGTGTGTGTGTGTGTGTGTGTGTGTGTGTGTGTGTGCCAACGAATGGCCAATAAAGGAAGTAATAAAAGAAATAGGAGTGAAAATTACTGCAGGAAACGCAAGTGTGAATGTGAATGAAAAAAGAAGAAGTATGTAATAGAAAAGAAAAAAAAAACATCAAAAATCGTTAGTGAAAGAGATGAAGAGAAACACCACAAATAAAACACCACAAGATAAAAGAAAAATAATCATCAACTCTTTCACATCAAAAAATATAATAATAATAATCTGATAAATAACAACAGTAAATAAATACAAATAAACAACACAACACAACACACCAACACTCACCCACAGTTACCAGTTACTCATGAATACACAAAACAGGTAACAACACACACACAGTTACTCATTAGCTACCCCTCAAAGGTGTACAACGTCCCTCAGCTAACTTCAACACAACACCAAACTCACCCTTACCGCCCCATCATTAACGAGGTGGCTTGTCCTTATCTTCCCTTCCTTCCCCCACACACACCACATCACAGAAGCCAAATTATAACTATAAAATCACAGGTCAAGGAAGGAGATCAAAATTCGAAAAAAATAATCAGTT
>JAXIVD010003580.1:2500-40000 GCA_036785275.1 Cancer borealis
CACACACACACACACACACACACACACACACACACACACACACACACACACTTGTACACACATACTGAAAGAAGTGATAATGGCAAAGAATGTACATCAACTGAAAGAAAAACAGGATAAATATTGCTAAGGAGACAGGACCACACGAGTGTAGCTCAGGCCCTGTATACTACTTCAACAGGTAAATACTTGAGGGTAATGATTGCTGGCCTTCCGTTCCTACCAGGATTGCAAGTTACAACTCCTAGGATTAGACATCAAATCCATTTTTGGATTGGTGAACAGGGGCTACAGCTTGAAAGGAGACAACCCAAAATTGTCTCCACCCGACTTGGGATTTGAACCTGGGATCTCTGCTGTGAGCCGAGTGTGCTCACCCCTACACCACAGGGACACTCTAAACATAGAAGCAATAAAAAGCCTTCAGATAATACCAACAGCACTGCAACATCCCTATTCCTTTAAAGCAAATGAGGCAACAAGAAAATACATAGGCACCAACTACATAAATAGAAATGTACAAACATGTCTTTCATGTTTTAGATATACTACAATGCATATTATAAAAATTGTTTCAATAATATAATAACATTCCTTAGTTGTTCTCAAACTTAATCTCACCAGATACCCCAAGAGCCTCAAAATCATGAACCTGTAGCCCCACTATTTGGACAAGGAATATTTAATGGTACTGTATTTAAACACAAATTAATAATAATTGATACTATAGACAAGGGGACCCAGCTTGGTCACACATTAATGACCAGGTTGGGAATATACTGTAACCATATTCCCTGCATGTCATAAAAGGTGACTAAAAGGGACGGAGCAAGGGGGGCTTGGGAGCCCATCCTCTGTATTTTTTTTTCTATTATGAGACGAAGTGCAGTGGCGAGGCAAGATTGAAATTTTCCCAGAACACCAAGAAGACACCTTGCCTCATCTAATTTCCTTTAAAAAGGATATCAGTCATGTATAAAGATAAATAGACTTCAACGGATAATGTGAAATTATTGAAACGGAAATTTCTGTATTTAATATGAGTAATTTGTGAAAACTGATTTCTCATTTTGAGAATACAAATTTAAGTTTAAATCATATCAAATCTGACAAAATTATTATGTATGTAACATACTGATTTTTGCCGATACTTGAGGAAAGGAAGGCAAGGGAAAACTTAATTGTATTTAAAGCTATACAAAAGAGTAGTGTACTAACGAATGTGGCCGGACAGGATCTTACAACGGGAGATGACAGAAGAAAAGGATCACAAGTACAAATTCCAAGATACTCAATAGTTAACAATCATGAAGAATTTCAGCTTTTCAAATGTAGTGGACAGTTGGAGTGGGATAAAGGCAGAGGTGAGGAAAAAAGGAACATTCATAATTTCAAGAACATGTTGGATAAATGTGGATATGGAGATAGGACAACATTGGCTTGGCTCAAATCTTGTATACTACAACCAGGCAAATTTCAATATAGAATAGTAATACGATGGCTATCAATACTGATAAAATTATGAAGCAGATAAGCATTCACAGCTAATTCAGCATACAAACTTCTGAAACTGTAATTACTGCAATTACTGTACCTCATTAATTAAACAGTCAAATAACATTAGTACCAACTCAATACAATATTATATTACATTGGTTACACTACTAAAATTGAAATTTTTTCAATCAAACAGGTATTTATATTTTGTTACAATAATGCATTAATATCAAAACATTATTGCTATTAATAACAACCAATACATACAGTACAAATTTTTAATTTGAAGGATCTCAAAATGTTTATTGAATATTTTTAACTTTTGAAAATATAGATTATAATTAAATCATGTGATAAACAAAATCTAACAAAATCATTATGATGATTTTTTTCAAACCTTCAATGAAATTTTCATGTGTACCATTTAGGGTTTGCAAACCCCAAAAAACTATAATACCTCCCTTTATTTGTTGAAAATCCCAATGAAAAGGTAATAATCGGGTAATCAGTTTTCTCTCATACGACTAATTACCAATATATGAAATATTTTCATAATAACAACAGGTTTAAAAAAGAAAAAGTAAAAAAAAATGTGCCAAAAGTAGCATTGCATTTCTTCATATTTTCCTATATTCTAATTAGCACCAGTTTCTCAACAACTCCCTAATTTAAGTTGATCTATTCAGAGACACTACAACAGCATAGCCTTATGTAGGCAGGTGATACTACACTAAGGATATATCAACAACAACAAATATTTTCCACAATTCAATTTTTAAATCATTCTTATTTTCTTGTTTGAAAAGAAGTATGTTCTACTTTCTGTAGATTATTGCCTAAAGCCAGTTGCAGACTGTCAATGTTGTAGACATCTCATGTGAAAGATTTTCTGTGACAAGTCAACTCAAGAAGTATGCTGTACGCCAAGTCATTTACAAAAAAAAATATTAATTGAAGTTTATTATGGTAAGATTTGCAAATAATAGTAAAATTTTCAAGTAAAAAAGCTTCATCTGAGTCATTTTAACTTTCAAAATCAATGATACTAGTCAATAGCAAGCCAGAATCTGTATCCCTGGCATGTAATGATAATAAATTGTGGTATATTATTTACATGCAAACATTGCTCTCCTATCTGGCAACCAGCTGCAGACTCATCTCAGGGTCTGATTCAAACAATATTCTTCTTCTTGATTCGAGTTTGTACATTTTAGTACCACTACCTCTTCATGCCTATGACCCAACCAAAACTTTTATAATCAATGCTATTCTTGTGTTTGGTAAGCCTCCACCCCGCTGCCATGCTTGTATCAGTGTTCCCAGGATCCACCTGTATATCTCTCTCTTTCTGTCGAATTATGCAATAAATAAGAGTTTTTAGGTATCTTTCTTCATATATGACAAGTTTTGGACATTTTTACTAGTATTTTGAATCCAGAAATTTATCCGTACACTACATCCAAAGTCTGGTAACCTTTTTTTTGCACTGGTGGGAATTGCAAACCAAAAAGTAAGCTTCGATAATACCTAATCCACAACTCAAAAGTTAACTTTAATAATGCGAAACCAACAAACTACTGAAAAAAAAAATTTAGTGGAAGCTAACAATAACCCCTAACTTTTATCATAAGAATTTAGCTTTGGTTTGTTTTATTGGCTGTAAAACCTTTAAAACAGAGCTAGAGAGCTGAAATTTTAGCATTTTGTAGCCTAGACATACAACTTTCTCCAAGATCAGATCATGATCAAGGTGTATATCACAGGATATCACATTATGCTCCACCAATTGTAATTACTTCCGATAAAAAAACTCAAAATTTTGAAAAATCTTGACTAATTCCACAAAGTTCCCCCATCCCCCTATATGTAAGGATCGACGAAACTGGATACAATTTTCTCACACGACCATGAAGCCCCAACACAAATTAATTTTCAAACCTAGTCTAAGGAAAGTTAACCTGATTCTATTATCCTCTCAAACCAGCTTGATCCAACCTTTTCACAAATCATAAATTTGCTACACCACACACTCTTAATGGTTGAATTAGCCCCTCACCTATAACTTGTTCTGGATCAACCCCTGAATGAGGAAATAGTAATCCTGGTAACATATCACCAACTCAGACTATACAAAAACATTCCAAAACACACAGTTAAAAATGTCACAACACTAGTTGGTTAAACCTACATCAAAATTGGCCTTAACTCCAAATATTCATTAGATTCTAAGCTTGTTATGAACACAACAAATGAAGATCATTGCCCAAATATGCACAATGAATAATACACATTTTGGCAACTAGAAGAGATAACTGTCAATTGAATTTCACCATAAAAATAGAATGAGAGAAAGAGAGAGAGAGAGAGAGAGAGAGAGAGAGAGAGAGAGAGAGAGAGAGAGAGAGAGAGAGAGAGAGAGAGAGAGAGAGAGAGAGAGAGAGAGAGAGAGAGAGAGAGAGAGAGAGAGAGAGAGAGAGAGCGAGAGCGAGAGCGAGAGCGAGAGCGAGAGGAGAGAGAGAGAGAGAGAGAGAGAGAGAGAGAGAGAGAGAGATATATATATATATATATATATATATATATATATATATATATATATATATATATATATATATATATATATATATATATATATAAGAGCCTCTAAAGAATATGAAAAAATACTGTTTTTCATTCATGGGGTTATGACATCCTGAATCAATCTGAATTGACTGGGAAACAAATGCTAAAGTGTTCCATATTTAAGATCTTTAACTTACACAATGGACACAGTGGTGTCTCTTTTTTATTTCTAATTCATCTGCATTCAATATATTTAATGGCTATTGTATAACATCATTTAAATATCCAAAGTATTATCATTCAGACTAATCATACTATACAACTATTATATATATATATATATATATATATATATATATATATATATATATATATATATATATATATATATATATATATATATATATATATATACATATATATATATATATATATATATATATATATATATATATATATATATATATATATATATATGCAATGAACATCGGTTATCGAATTTAATTTGTTCCTGTAGGTTATTTGTGTACCAAAATGTTCTTAAATTGAAACCATTTTCTCCATAGAATTCAGTGTTAAATGGATTAATCCATTCCTGGATCCCAGATGATTGTTTATCCAAACTTTTACCACAATACTTTGTGCACAAGTTCTAACACAGAACATAATGAAATTCATTAAATCTAAAGCAAAAAAAGACAAACACAATTCTAAACAGATAAAACATAATTGAAAATTTAGCGAATCTAATTTTTTTGTACCTATATGGTGGAGAGTTGACCTTGCAAGTGGAAGGTGGTGAGGAAGGAGAGTCACCTTCCATAAAAACTTCAGCCGTGCCCCTCCTCTTGACCGCCATGAAGCACCTCGTAGCAAGTGGAAGCAAAATGGGCTGAGCTACATGTCCCATCCACCCCTCGCAATAATATTCTCAGAGGTGAATCTGCATCCCCCGTGGGGGGGTAAATGTTCGTAAAGAAAGATGAGCAAGATGGCAGCGGTAATTATTGCCTTCTTAAAACTGCATTCCTTGTGGCTACAATTGCTGCAGCCTCTATTACAGGTTAGTCAGCAAGTATTACTGCAGCGATAAAGTCAGCCGTAGGGAATTCAAAGGAAACCACCATTTTTTTTGTGTTCAACTGAACAACTGCACGTGGGTGGATAACACATTATTCAGCATGGCTCCCACTGCCTCCCAGTATCATAAACCAATTAAAAACATTTAATCTAACACTAAAAAAGATAAATACAATACAAGCCTTGCTTTCTCACAAATGATAGCCTCCAAAATACTGTCGCCAGCCAACTGGCAATGATAAAGTCTGAATATTAATACTTTGGGCATTTTTGTGTCCTCATTATTTAATATGGTAAATTATCAAATACCGAACGTGTAATACAAATATGAATTAGAAATAAGTAAGCTTTATCTTATGAACAAAGACAAAAATCTTTCAGACTGCACTTCCTTGCATTTCCACCAGTAGCCAAAAGAAATTAATCCATCAACTTAAACAAGCATTCACACAAACATTAGAATATGGAAATACACATTAGGAATGCTTTACAAATGGATATCCGTGTATGCATGTAAAAGTATGTATACAACCAGATATAATGCAAAGCTTTCCTACATAAATGCAATCATGCACACGGGATCTGAAGTTTAACAATTCAACAAGAATAAATTGCACTTAGTCATCCAGAGGTTCAATGTAAGCCCTTGGAACCCGACCAATCTGGTTACCACGTTTGGCAGACACAAAGTCTGTTGTCAGTTCGTTGAGTTCAGTGTACATCACAATCTGGCAATTATGACAAATACATTAATCAATCACTATTACAATTATCTTCAAAACAATTATACTTTGTTCAATAATAATGTGAATTCTAACAAAGGAATAAACTGAATATGTCTCATAATAAGTAAAATTAAGAGGCTCTATGCAAAGTTGACTTCTTCTTTGGCTTTTCAACCTGAAGTTGGGTGAAGGAAAAATCTTACCCTAGTACACAAGGAATAACATCCAAGCAATGGGGAGGCGGTGGCCTAGTGGTTAGCGGTTGGGCATACCAGCTCAGGGTCCACGGCACATGCTGGCCACTTTTCTTTGCTACTACCACCAAGTGGCCTAAGATCACCCACATGCTGCCATAACACTATCCTCGACGGGACTGCAATGCTATATGCGCGAGGAGCTTCTGCTGGCAGCATGAGCCTCTCAATAAGAAACGAGGCGTCACTTTAAAAATCTAATCTGCGCTACTAACAGGCGGAGGCCAACCATCTAAGGCCTCTAGGAAGCCTACTGGCGCCACGGGTAAAAGATAAAAAAATCTTTTGGCTGTGAGCTGAGTGTGGTAACTCCTACAGCCTACACCATCAGACCAAATTGTGGTTCCTTAACTGGGAAAATATCGACTATAGTGTTCCTGAACTTTCATGAGCTTAACATTCATGGTACTGTATTCATTATTTAAAGGTCTTGATGACCTTTGGAGGAGGTTCTTGCGCATCTGATGTGACCCTTGGATCATATCAGGTGCAGAGAGGGAGACAGCATAAGTTAAATATGAAATGGAAGGGATAAACCTTACTTCTCAAATTCTTTTTTTACTTGAGCGAAGAAATGGGGGCCACGAGCAATTTTAGGGGTACAGCAATAATTTTGTGATTTTTAGCATTCATGGATGTATTATTTAGCTTCTTCAAAAGTTCAGGGAGTGTTGTATACCACTATGAACAAAGGACTATATATGACAAAGTATCAAGAAGAGTTCATCAACTAAACATACAGAAAATCCAATATTACTAGCAAATTACTTTTAGAAAATATTACCTTGATCAAGATATCCAATAATATTACTACACCAATAATCTTGCATGAAATCCATTACTATATTATACTCACCTCATTCATCATAAGACTCATTTCTTCTCTGGACGTAGCATCATAATCACACACTACCTTGGCACGCCTCCACGGGCCTTTGCCTCCTCCTTCCTGTTTATCAGTGTCTTCAACAGTGGGCGGAATAGGCACGCTTGCAGCCTGTGTTGGTGGCAAGGTGGTGGGGGCCGGGCTGGTGGTAGCTGTATTTTCAGGCTTTACAGCAAGGCTACAACAGTAATAAATCAGTATTATTTTTCATGTACATATCAGTGTTACCTGACATACTTCTACAAGTACTACAATGAATTATTCTGTTATCTTCCCCCTACAGTAAATTAATTCTCTCTCTCTCTCTCTCTCTCTCTCTCTCTCTCTCTCTCTCTCTCTCTCTCTCTCTCTCTCTCTCTCTCTCTCTCTCTCTCTCTCTCTCTCTTCTCTCTCTCTCTCTCTCTCTCTCTTTCTCATTAGCTTGACACTCGTAGTTGGCAAAATGCTTGAAAGCACAGTAGGACATAAAGCAGCAAGAATAATTTTCAGATGAAGTAAGAAATAAAAGTGATGAGGAAGCCAAACTAAAAAAATTGATGTTCAGGGAATTCTAACACCTGACTCTAAATCAATTAGTATTTAATCCAACATTGTAATTAATTAATTTCTAATACGTATTAGAATCTAAAGTAAATAATATTCAATAATATATACTGAATGAACATGTTATGGAAAAAAATATAATGCACAGGGAAATGAAATACTGTCATTGATTTAGAATAATATATGTATCTATATAAGTCTACTCTGCAATACGAATTTAAAATACATACTCTTCAAAACCTTTTTGAACAATTTGTTCTACACTCTCAATTATTTATTTATTAATAACATTATTGTAGACTTGAGTAGGCAGTCTACCAATTAATTACAGGTTATTTCACAGCATTCTCAAAATTCTAAGCAATTTGCTATCCATAGAGTATACAATAAATTGATTTGTTGTAGTAGTATTTCACCAAGAATAAGGGTGCAGTACCTGTCTCATAATGATTTGTAATGATCACTTAATGCAGTCTATAAACAAACTACAAATCATGTGAGAAACACGCTACGCTTGCCTGGTCACCCACTAGTGGTAGAAGTAGGAAGGGAGTACAACAACGATTTGCTGCCATCACAATACTATAATTAAATCAAATGAAAAAGGAAGAGGAGGGATCTATTTTCTTACTTTCAACTAACAACATTAACAGAGAAAAAGATAATATAACAAAATCTCAATCAGTGATACCATGATTTAAAAAGAAAAAAAAAAAAACATGTACCATTAGTTCTGCAAAATTATAATAAAAAAATTTGTAATTATGATTCCTCAACACATGAGCAAAACTATTTCCTCTCCCTCTCATCAATGAAAATAAAAAAATCTTCTGAACCAACAACAATCCTACTACAGTGTATTCCCAGCCATTAAGTATGTATTTGGTGCCCTAATGCAGCTAAACTAACAAAATAATAATCTACCTATCTATTTATATGAGGCTGTTATCCCTTTAAGGAGAGGTAGCCAAGACAGGATGCGCATACACACACCCACGCATACATACACACTCCTCTCACTTAACCCATGGGCCTATAGAGGAGAAGAGAAGTGCACCCCATCCAACACATCACGTTAGGTTAGTCACACAAATGGGTCCCAGGGCGGGGATCGTATCCACAATATGGTCTTATGGTTTGCCCCTGCCACTTCATACTTAATTAATGCCCTTCTCCCTCCCACACTATATCAGATTCTGGACTCACATTACAATAACAACAATAATAATAATAATAATAATAATAATAATAATAATAATAATAATAATAATGATAATAATAATGATAATAATAATAATAATAATAATAATAATAATAATAATAACAACAATAACAACAATAACAAATATAATAATAATATATACACACAACCTTTGATTTAACGTACAAAATTGGAATTCTACTTTTCTATTACTTTATATTCAACGACTTAGGAGACCGGGTTCACAGAGGTGTGCTCAGCAAGCATTCTTACGCCATACTGGGCCCTCAAAAGCCCCGGTGTGTAAACCTGCATCACTCCCGGCCCCCTCTGCTGTATATGTGCCAAAAGCCAGTGGCAAGATGGTGCAAGTGTTCAGAAATTCATCGGCAGAGATTCACGACATTTGCGGTGTGGGTTACAATGGCCCAGCATGCCTGAAGGGTTGGTATTGCAGTGGTAGTTTTACCCTTATTGTCACATTTAGTGAGAGCTCTTTTATGAATAAATTAAATCTTCTGCATTACGTTCTGATTCTGATCAATAATGTAGTATAGGGAACCAGTTCTGATGCATATCACACATATATTAAAGTTAACTGTATTAAGTTACACTCTTCTTTTCCACACTTTCTGGGACCTTTTCCTGAGCATGTTAGTACAATAAACAAGAAGTACTGTAAGTACAAAAATACAGGGAATAGCAACAAAGATGATGCAGATTTGGGAGATCTAACATATGAGCAAAGATTAAAAGAAATGCAACTGACAACTTGAAGAGATAAGGGAAAGAGGAAACTTAATTTCAATAAGTAAATTGATGAACAACCTGGAGAAAAAAGATAGAAAAGATCTAATATCAAGAAGAAAGGGAAAGGCTGAACATTTGAGAGAACACAAGAAAGAATTATAGAATTTGCCTGAATGACAAAAAAGTAGAACTTTTCCCCAAAGAAATATGGATACTTGGAATTAACTGAAAGAAGAAGTGATAATGGCAAAGAATGTACAACAACTAAAGGAAACATTAGACAAATATACAGACAGGATCACTCAGGCCCTGTATACTACAACTAGGTAAGTACAACTAGGTAAATATACACACAACCACACATACACACACACACACACACACACACAATGGAAAATATCTTATGACAAAGAACTGTCTCATCTTGAATAAAACCTTCATTAATTAACACATGTAGCAACTGCAGGTAGATTCAATAGTTATTCAAGAAAGGTAAAAACAAAGTAAAGACTTTACTCTGTAGAGTACAAAGGACAACAGAGAGTCATTTTAAGAATTGTAAATACAGAAATGATCAACCATTGATGTTTATTAGTTAAGTCTGCAACTACTCTTGGTTAATTATGTATCAACACAATGATAATATTTAACTACCAGGTGAAATCAGGTGTCTGGCAAGTCAATCTCCAAAGACGCTGTTTAACTGGGAATTCAATATAAAATTCGTGGTGCAGTAACACAAAATGATGTAGACTATACACTGTAGTGGGTTTGGTTGATGCTAAGTACAGTACATCTCCACTAAGGAGACGTTAAGGTTTACTTCATAGTATTCCATTATGTATCTATAACGATTATATTGACAAACAGTACCAATACACCTACATTTACATTAACTAATATCATACACAAATTTCTTTGAATTCACAGTACGTATTCACTATCGCTTGGTAATACTATAGAAAGTGTAGTACAATAAGTTGTCTGTCATAATTAATAGGAAAGTTATGACATATCAGAGTAGCCTTGAAATATTCACGACAATCAATGTCAAATAACGAACAGTATAAGGTTGCAGAAGATCAACAACTTTGTATGTACACACACTTTCTTTGTCACCAACAGGGTGGATATATTTCCCTTCCACAACATTAATGGTGGCAAATATTTTGTTTCCTTTTTTTTTTCATCAAATTGAGTTGGATTTCTCTGTCTTTTACAGTTTTTTTTAGGCTCTCTATCTATGCCATTCCTTAAGAGTGATGTCATGGCTGAGGATATTACTGTCTTGCTAATACCTGTCGTGCACTCTATCTTGTGACTCGCAACTATAGACAGGTAACCAATTAGCTTCTAGAGGACTACTGATAGCAATGCTTGAGAAGTGACTAATAGCACGGAGTACAACCTCCATTCTCTCATTGAAATTGCTTTGAGGTTGTTGAGCTAGTGTGAACAGTTTTATATTACAATCTCGGGAATGGACTGCCATTATCTTTCTGTGGCTTATGGATTGTGGTGCTGCTGCAATAAACCCAAATCACATTGATCCCAGTGTGTCTGGATGGAGGCTGTCCTAACCTTGGATACTGGTTGGTGTTATCATCACTAGTGCTGGACTCATGCTATTGGACTATTACTATTTAACACATCACCAGTCTGCAGATCTACCTTGACATATGAACTATTGTTATGATAGTTAAGCTTCCTATTATTTCAGATATTAAAAAATTCTTTGGATGTTCTCCTTGGAATGGTCACCTAATGCACTGTTCACTATACTCAATATAGGAAAGAGATTGGGATGATGACAACAACTTATTATGAGTTTTAAATGTATTAAAAACAAATAAAACAAATAGATAAATAAACAAATAAAACTATTCTGGCACTCATGCATCCATTGCTCAATTTCCTTTTGAATTAGAATCTAGATTACATGTTAAAACATTGAAATATTTACAGCTAACAAGACATTGATTTCCATATCACAAACTTTTTTGATATGATGAAGTAACCACATGAAGAGGCAGGATTATTTCTATGACTTCTATACAAATACGCCATAGAACAACCTTCCGATTCCACGATATTTACAGTAAAACATCTACATATCTCTACCAATAAAGGCATCATGTGGATCTAACCCTAACAGGCAATGTCCTATGCAGTTCAATTAACAGTCCTACGTATCTCAACATTCCGCTCTACCGAGACATAACATAAGTGCACGAACACCACCAACAAAACAGACAGACAGGAATGGGACAAACAACAAAGGCTGAAGGAGCAGGAAAAAGGGATCAGCTAATTCCTAATTATGTAGGGAGGGATAGGGTGCGTTATGCTGAAGAGGGGGATTTTAAGTCAATTTCTTCATCATTTATTTGGAAAACTGGGACACTGTTGTCAAAAGCTCCCACTGCCGAGGGGTTGAAGGGGACACTGAAACAAAGAGTGGACACTTGTCAAACAGAGAACCACACATACAAACAAAGCACATACATGCACATACACATGCTTTCACGTCTCATTACCCTTAGCTCACACACAAATCTATATGCCTTTGCCTTTATTTGAACGAGTCCTAAAATTCATTACATATTTCCAAATACGTAACTGTTGGTGCAATTGTGAGTATGTGTGTGTGTATTTACCTTGTTGTATTTACCAAGTAGTAGTATACAGAGCCATGAGCTACACTCGTGTAGTCCTGTCTCCGTATCTATATTTGTCCAGTTTTTCTTTCAGTTGATGTACATTTTTTGCCATTATCACCATTTCCTTCAGTCCATTCCAAGTATCTATACTTCTTTGGGGAAAACTGTACTCTTTTGTATCGTTCAAGCAAATCCCCTTTTGCAATTTTTTCTTGTGTCTCCTCAAATATCTAGCCTCTCCTTTTCTTCTCAATATTAGATCTTTTCTATCTGTTTCTTCCAAATTGTTCATCAATTTATATATTATAATTGAGTATCCATTTTCTCTTCTTACTTTTAGTGTTGTTGGATGAGTTTCTTTTAATCTTTCCTCATACGTTAGGTCTTCTAAATCTGGCAAATGTGTGTGCCAGGGGTAAACCATAGTACTCTGTTGTGGATACGATCCCAACCCTTGTCCCAATTTATGAAACTGACCTGACGTGCAGTGTTTGGGCGTGGTGTACTTCTCTTTTCCTGTAGGGGCTTATGGGTTAAGTGAGAGGAGTATATATGTATGTGTGCATGGATGTATGTATGTTCCTTGTCTTGGCTCCTCCTCCTTTAGGGGGATAACAGCCTGGTATATAGATAGATATAGATAGATAGATATTTCCCTTTGAATTTATAAATCCAGTCTATGCATTTTACTCCCAAAATTAACTTGCAATATCTGAGAACCATAATAAAGAGCTTCATAATCTATAAACTTCATAATAAAAAAGACAGTTCCCTATGGCAAAAGGTGGTGCCACCTACATATTCAACAGTCAACTGAGGGTATGCATGAATGTTGGCAGTGAGTTAAAAAGTGAGATAAAAAAAAAAAAGATTAGTGAGGCATATACAAATTTCGGAATTTGATTTTATACCAAAAGGAGTAGAGATGTGGTGACCAAACTTGTGACCACTTCGTGATATAATTTGACCAGGTGATTAACTTAACAGTTAGCTTCTCCTTCCTCTATGATTATTTATAATATTAAGGAGTTCAGTGCCAGTACAGACAGATGACAGTAAAGTATGAAATTACAAAGGTCTGACGGTAGCTACGAAGGTGCACATAAGTGTGCAGCTTGGCAAGCCGCCACCATGGGACTAAGGCTGATCAATGTCAAACATGGAACCTTCAGGTAAAGTTTTGGAAAGATGTGGAAAGCTTCATCACAGCCACTTTCATGAAAGTTTCCTACACAAAACACAACATCAGGGTAATAGATCAATGCAACTTTTTTGCTGCGTTTAACATGTTAACTCTACATGGTGTACATACAAAAAGAAAGCTACTGCATTAATTGCCAATAAGAAAGTAAACAGCAAAAGGAATCTGACAATCATAAATATGATAACCTCCTACAGTGAGTTCACACTTCTCACAATTACTGACAACACTTCCCAAAATATAACTGAATATTTGTGTTTCATGTTAGGGTACAATATTCATGACTATTAAATCTTGTTATGGTGTCAGGTGTCCTTTCGTGGAGTGATTATCTTGGCTGCAGATACGGGATGCTACTGATTCTTGGGTGGAATTGCAAGAAATTTAATACCTTGATGATAGTAATGACATATCACATATCACTAACTCCCTAATCCCAACCCTCAACCCTTCAGATGGAACCTCACGCATGAGTAATGACACAACCTGAATGACCTTTGGAGGTTCCTGTGCATCTGAAGCAAACTGTTGATCAATCCAGGTGGAAGGGAGGGAGGGAGAGGATCCACGTATGAAGTGGAAGTGGTAAACCACCTTTTTGTTGTTGGGCACTGATGTAGAAGTAATCTCTTTCCCCAGTACAAGAATTACCCTAGAACAGTAAGGTGGGGAGACTGATCTCTTCTCCTCTAGGGGCCTAGGGTCTACGTGAGAGGAGTGCATGTGTATGTGTGTATGTAAGCATCTTGTCTCAGCTACTTCCTTTAGGAGAATGCCAGCCTGGTATATAGATAGACAGACTTTCAGTAAGTGACATTGGCTTGAATCATGGTTTAATGATAGCATCACACACCCAAATCTCTTTAGTTATTTTCCTGCTTTCATTACACACTAATCACACTTTGACCTTTCATGATACTTTGACGGTTCCTATAAATCAGGAGAAGTGTGAACTGACTGTATATCTATTCCATATAATACTAGTCAACGTGAGTGTGTTAGTGGAAGCCACTCACCTGGCCATTTCCTTCTGCATGTCAGTCATCACCGTGTAGCATTGTTCATAGTACTGAGCCTGTGCCTCCACCAGCTCATTCAGGTGTCGCAGGTGAGCCGCCTGGGAGGACCTGCCCAATACAAAATACTCACAAGATTAGAAACACTGCATGGAGATACTTTTACACTTGTAAACAAGTTGAAATTTAACTACAAGTGATACACATGAAAAATTTTACATACAAATTTAATTTATATAATGAAGTCTTCTTTATTGTAAAGTAGACTGATGGAGAGGATGGAAGTTGACTGTAAATATAGAGAAGTAGACTGAGGAGGTTTGGGAATGTTAGAGATGTGAACAAAGATGGTACAGTTTTTTAGATGGAGACAAATAAACTTGGAATGAAGTGAGTCAGAAGGACTTCAGAGATCATCTCAGTCTTGGCAGAGAGATTGATACAAACCTTGTAACCTACCAAGCTGTCATTTAGTGAACAAGGCTAATGCATCTGAAAGTATGTGTGGAACCTCTCATAACGATCACATTCTCATGATAAAATCTCCCCTATGCATATCATCACTTACATAGCCAGTATTCTCACCACTTTGCTAGAAAGGACAAACCAGAAAGTACTTAAGTGGTTTGGACATGTAGGAAGAATGGAAGAGGAGAATATGGGTAAAAGAATACAGTGTGCATCAATAACATTCTTTTGGGGATCAAGGTAATAGTTTGAATTGATAAAGTGCATGCTCTTTTTGAGGAGCAATGCAGATGTATTAAACGAAATCTTTATACATCAAGTAATGTAAGGTGACGTGCTGAGGTGAGGAAAAAATTACAGTAGCTCATTTACATCTGTCAAGGGATGAATGATTCCTTGGTTAAACAAATCTTACATGGAGTCCTAATGTATCCTCTCAATCTAATGCTGCTTTCTACACTCCTCATCATCTTACTGCTATTTCATGAACTATTTAAGTTGAAATATACAATTTTCATAAGGTCTATCATCATGCTGACTTTCCCTTCTGATGCAATTGGCTATTTTTTACCATTCATTCCCTAAGGATACCATTGACAGGTGACAAGTGTAAGAAAGTTCTAAGAAAGGTACAAGACAACAGGTTAACAAAAATAACAAACTCAAGATATTCACAACACCCTCCTTGTTGGTTTCACATAAATAAGATGTAATACGAGAGCAACCGCATGAAGGCTTTACATGTTACCAATTTTCTACTTATTAATACCTGTGGCTTTACTTTACAATAGAATCAACAACTAGTTTCCTGGACTAAAAATTAACCTCATCACTGATTTGATCACATTACATATCACAATAACCTTACCTCACACCCTCCAGAAGCAGCTTTGTAATTTCAGTTTGTCGATCAAAATCTGCTTGAGCCTTCCTCAATTCTGCTTCAGCCTAGAAAAGTAAGGCTTATATAAATGATCCAACACAACATTAGTGTGAGCCTACATGCATGCAAGCATACACACATACATAGCATACAATGATAAGGGGAGGAATAGTGCTTCAAATAATCCCACCGTCAGCAGTCATTCAGCAAACAGTAAGTGAAAGGACACATAAGATTATATCATCCCATCTACGTACATGTTTCTAATGTTGCCTACGACCACAAAGTTAACTAGGTGCTTACTTCTAGCAATTCCTGTTCTGCTTGAAGCTTGGGATGAGACAAAACACAAGTCTATTTAGTTATCAATGGATTAATTTGAATGGCTAAATGTTTACTCAAAATGAATTAAGAACTCAGTTGAAATTAACTGATTTTAAAATGGACTAAATCATTCTTAATATGAATTGCATGAGATAGTAACGACATGCAATCATCAGAAATTCTATAACCCATAACAAGAAAAGTAGATTCTAAAAGAGCAAAAAATTAAATTCATATGAGTTAATGTCTTGTTTTTGAATATGTGAATTATACACCATATCTTACGGCGTAATTCTACCTAGGATTTCTTTTGGACATGTATATCAATACACCATATGAAAAGCAATTTAAACACTATTAAATAAGTCATAAAAAATCTATTCTCCAGCATAAGAAATTTCATTCATATTGTTATAATATAATAAACCTAGTTTCTTACCAAATCAGTCAACATTACAAAGCAAATAATGAAAATGTTGAAATTCAGTATCACCAATATTTACCTGAGCAACCAACATTTTGGGGTCCACGGCATCCTTATGCTTGAAATAAGACAAATTATGTAGATGAATAGCTGTATAAACTTATAAACAATCACTATTTTGTCAATCATAATTTTGCAAGTTTCCTGCTCATTTCTCACTTGGTCCATATGCATTACTCCAAACATACTCCTCAGTACCTCATCTCCATTACATTTGTGGTTCATTTCTTCTTTTCTGCCACTGCAATACTCCATGTTTCAGCCACAGATAGTGCAGTAAATGTTTTGTAAAATTGTTGCCATAAATTAATTATAATATGTACGTATATTCGTATATAAAGGAGTCGAGTCACACACATCCATCCAAATAATCATCAATATCTTGCACTAACAAAGACCTGATCTCATCTTTCTGATCTTTGTGATAGGTTTCATAATTCCCTTTTAATGAGAATAGAAAGGAAAAGGTGCAACAAAGTTCAAGGAGTTCCCATGAACGTTCTCCACCCAGAGAATGACTGACAATTTAGAGCAGTTCCCAGTTATAAGAACAAGCCTGTAGGCCAAATACCAAATTATATGAATAATTATGTTTGCAAGAAGAAAGCGTCTATATATGGTATAGAGCACATTTTTTTGCTTACTAGGAAGTGAAATTCAAATCCTAAGAATGACAGGGTCTAGGATTTGGTTTGTCTTCACTCTACTCACCGAGGACTGACCATCCATTGAGCGAGCTTTTCTGAGTCTGCTCTTACAGGCATCAAGATCAAGTCTGCAGGAAAGAAAAAGGACTGATATCAATTATGTTCCTCTTTGTTTTCTTTATACATATGAATGGAGGTCTATAATTGTAAAACTAATATAAATAAAGAGTTCAGTGATTATCCCTTAATAATAAGAACAACAAAATAGAAAAAACGTTTGACATTGAGTAAAGAAGAAAAGGTATTGATTAGCCTATACATGAGAATGAGGAGCAAGTGTTGTACGGGTGAATTACAGTGCCAAGGTTGAGACATACAGGTGATAAATTCTCTCTCTCTCTCGAAGGAGATTAGATCATAAAGAAAAGAAGTTGACAGAGAATGAAATGTCAAAAGAGGATGGTCTGAATTTTTTTTTAAATTAACTAATGTGAGAAATTAAGAAAAGCCATTAGTGCCAGTCCTGAGAATGAAAGATGGTGGTTGAGTGTATGAATAAAGTGACAAAAACAGGGAAGAAATTACAAAGACAATTGGGATAACATAGCAGGTGGAGTTTTGAATACAGAGAAGAGGCTTGTCAACTGATTGGATGCATGTCACGTGTAACCTCACGACTGGACAAAGAATACTTCTCTTCCAGTATAAAAAGGAAATGAAAATTCAAAAAGTTGGAGAGGAATAAGCTTGTTGGAAATGTGTATGGTAACTTAAATTTTGTACCAACTCTTACCTTTTGGTCTCCAGAAGTCGTCTCTCCCTGGTAATTGTTTTCATCTCTGTGTCCAGGAACTTTCTCATGGGCTGAAGGTAACCCTGGATGGCATTACTCACAAACTCTCGCTCCAGCAGTCCCAGCCGCTGCTCAGCTCCACCCACCTTCAGGAGAGCAGAACCTGTATGGCATTGGGAGGTTACACCAAATGTTGAACACTAACAGAAATGTACACAATATTCTATAGTGATTCCTTTGGTAATTAAGAGACTACAATTTGGTCCTTTTGGGGGATAACAGCCTAGTAAATAGATAGAATAACAACAATGCATATCATCTGCAAATTCATTATTAATCAAATCCTACTAGTATGATGTGGTTTAAGAATACAGTTACATATGTATGGTGAAAGAAATGTAGCCTGTATGGAAGTCTGCTCCAAGTTTAGATATTTAAATAACTACCAATAATAACACCATTCATAGGTTCACAGGTAAACCATACATTGGTCTACATATGAGTTTTTAGGTCACAACTAAGGGTTGAAATACGGTAGAATTAAAGGTGGTGTTAGCACAATTTTAAGAATATAAATATTTTGAAATTTAACAAGTACATTACCTACATCTTTATAATGCGCTGCTTTTAACTTGTCAATAAAAAAAATTTAACCATAAAGTATAGTTATACAAAGCTCAACTTTTTTTTTTTCACATACCCAAATCTGATCAATAATTTAATCTGCCCCAACACATTGAAACATCCACTCTTCACTTCATTCCCTTACCATAAGGTGTACCAGAGCCAAAGTCATTCCCAGCTTGCACCATGTCCAGACCTAAGTACTCCAAGTTACTCAGCCTGTTGGGACGACGCTTTTCTATTTTCTCAAAAATCATATCTTCTACTCTGTTCCCTGAAATACAATAGCAGAATGTTTTCATTTGTATTCATTCAGTAGTGCTTCACCAAGAACAAAACAAGCTCTAGACACAATGAAGTTAAAATTGTGTATAATGTAGTACAACTGTCAAAAGGTACAGTAGGATAGATAATGAACCACTACCACCACCACCACCACTATAAGGAAAGTCACAATTGCATTATCATCATGAAAGTAAAGTTACAGCTACAGTATGGCCAGAAAGATAAGACTGAGGTTACAATATTATTAAAAGGATATATCATGGCTCCACCATTATCATGAAGGAAATTTTAATGTTACAAAATCAACATACACAAAACATCTACAATTATGAGATTTGAAGTTGATTTGGAGTCATTGATTATCTTGTACCACCGACAGAGACAAGTCAGTATGAAGCAGACACTGTTAGCATGAGACACATCCTATCTGCAGTGAAATCACCGACCGGACAGTGTTTAACTAAAGGTCACTTAATCAATTCACACCAAGATAGAGTCACCTTATGATTCCCAAAAATATCTTCAATTACCAATGACTCACCTGGATTGGGGATGAGCACAGCCTCAGCTCCAGTCACCAACTTTTCAGTCCACTGTCTCGCTGCATCTGCCTGCAGGGACAGGGACTCAAAGTGGCGGTCCAATTCTGTCTTTTCTGCATTGCCGATCTTCTCCTCTGTGTACTGAGGGCATGAAAACACTCAATTAATTAAAAATATTGAAAGAACAATAATTATAAAGCTTTAAAGGCAGAGAAGACTTAACCATTGATTGGTTTCATCCTCTGTTTAAGATAATATGATGGTAATTAAGTTAAAAGAAGAAATACAGGTAAACATTAAAAAGGTTTGCCTTCTATAATGAACTGTTGATGTGACTACATCACATGTACCTCATTCTAGATAGCTACATGAACGAGAAAATGACTATTCAGCGACTACAAGTGTAAATCCACTCATTCCGTTCCCTTTCTTATCACATGATTACAGTTTTTTGCACGGTAAAAAATAAATCATGATATATTCATGAAACACATGTCTCCCATGTTGATGTGCCTCTTTTCACTTATTATTCTAAATTATCTGCTCCATTTCCATCCTATTGCATTTCATAGACAAAAGAGCAAAATTATTTTGTTAATACAAAGCCATACGGGTACAGATAATTCATAAATTCAAGAAACAGACAACTCGGCAGGAGATATCTGAGACCAAGACTTATTCTGCACAGGAACTTTGTTACTATATTCATTCGTCTCCACACACACCTGTCTGCTTCCTCATCCACCTTCTCTCGCTTATCACTTGCCTTGCCACCCTGCAATGGCCAGTTGCTAATCTATGCAAACCCGTTTATCAATTCTTTTTAATTCAACAAACTTAACCTTTCATAACCTGAGCCAACCAAACGAACAACATTTCACATCAGAGTTCCGCACTATAACAACACTATCACACTGTCTCATATGAGTGTTCAACTTTCAAAGTTTGGCCTTACAGTAATTTTCAATTTGCAGAGCTATTTCAATATTCAAAACACTCAGAATGACAAAATCTACACAATATAAATGGAAAGAATTTATCACGTGCCGTATGTCGTCCTCCATAATACCCTTTTTACTTTGATGATTGATATTTGCCAGTATATTGATGGGTGTACATACAAGTACACAGCACTTAGGAGAGGCTGCCTCAAGCCTATCCTATGTGCTGTGGTGGCCCTGGGAACGGGTTCATAATCCTAATCATTGGTCCTATGGGTTGCAGGCCCAATAGTTCATCAGGTTAGGCAGTATTAAGACAAATTTACCAGTTAGCCTCTTTTCTGGAAATTATTGCTTTCTTGACATATAAAGAAGAGAGGCTGGCGTGCCAGCAGATTGTGGGCTTCCCTTTTTTATTAGCAAATCTTCCTCGAGATGTGTGTCTAACTGTAACAGGGTAGCCAACCAGGTGAGTAAACCAGGTGAGGCTAGGCAGGTTAAGTTAGGTAAGGTTAGGTTAGGTTATGTAGGACCAATGACAGGTAGGGTATAGGTCAATAGAACCAGAATCCTGCGTATTGCCCTGTTTATGATGCATGATTATGTATTAAGTATATCCTCGAGGTGGTGAATACCTATAACTACCTAGGTCTTGAAATCTGCCAAGATGGAGTAGGAGGAGAGAAACAAAGAAAAATTAGTGAAGGAAAAGCCAGAAAAATGACCGGAATGATTATTAACAGCGGACTGAGAAGTATAAATAGATATGAAGTGGGAAGAAGTTTATGGAAAGCTATGGCGGTACCGTACTGTCTGTACGGATCAGAAATAACACAGTACAAAGAAGGGGATATTGCTCAACTAGAAAAAACCCAAAATATAGTAGGAAGATGGAGTCTTGGAGTCCCAACTACTACAGCAGTAGAGACTATTAGGGGAGAAATGGGCTGGAGCTCATTCAAAGAAAGGATCAAGAAAGGAAAATTTAATTTCATGAAGAAAATAGAAGGATTAGAGGAGGAGAGATTGGTCAAGAAAGTCCTGATGGAAAGGAATGATAGCTCCAAGTGGAAAAAAGAAGTGGAAAGATGGAAAAAGAAGGAGAATTTACAGGAGGAGTGGTGCAGAGTAGGAGTGAAGGAAGTCAAGAAAAAAGTAGAGGAAAATGGTAGAGAGAGATGGAAACAGGGAATGGAAAACAAGACTACCCTGAGATGGTATAAAAGAAAAGAAAAACCCGAGGCCATACACTGGCATACTGGTGACTGGGGGAGCAGATTGCTGGTGAAGGCCAGGACAGGAACGCTGGAAGTGAAGGCCAGAAAGAGGAATGAACAAGACCAAAGTTGTAGTTTTTGTGCCGGCCAAAGAGAAACTGTGGAACATTTTATAGTGGAATGTGAAAAATACGAAGACCACAGAAAAGATCTCATTAATGTTATAGTGTCAGTGAATGGAGAGGAAGAATGGAACAGAAGGTTGAGTGAGGACGATGGAGGTATATGTACGGCACTAGGCTTATATGATAACAATGCCCATAAGAAAATAACAGAGGCAATGAAATGGTACCTGGTGAAGTCGTGGGAGATGAGACAGAGAGAACAGTGAATATAGGAGAGTAGTGATAGAAGTGCGGAATGTGTGAGGTTTTTTTTCAGTCTTTGCTTTCAGATTGGAATTAGGAACTACACCGCAGAAGCACTGTCGACCTGAGCGATAAGAAGCCATAGAGGTCACAAGAAGAAGAAGAAGAAGAGTAGGCAATCAGGTGAGGTAATGAGACAGATAAATACAATACTATTATCAAACACTGAATAACTAGGAGAATAAGCTTTAATTAACACAGCACTTCCTCCCCTACACCAGTGACTGCCTTCACACACAAAATCCAGACCAATAATTGTCTTGAAACATATAACATCCTGGAAAATAATGATAAATATAATATAACTCCATCCATCTTTGACTCAGTTTAAGTTGTTTAACATTAACTTAACATTACCTGGACGGCACGGGTTAGGAACTGTCCTGCCTGACCCGCTAGCTTCTTGAGATCCATGGTGGGGAAAATTGACGAGAAAAGAAGATAATACGTAAAGAAAGTTAGTTCGAGGAGGAAAATATTATTGACAGCCGATCTTCCCCTTTTTTTCTCCTCAGATCTTTGTCTTTGCAACGGCGCTTCCTTTCGTTTTCTTATATATTTTCGTGTGTTACGTATAACTCATGTATTTCATCTTATTGTCCCTTATTTTCCATATTTTGTATATAAGGTTTTTTTTTCTGTTGAATGTTTTCTTTGATGTAGAAGAATCGTCCTATATTTTTTTTTATCTGTATCCTGTTCCTGAGATTTTTTTTTTATTCTTTCACTGTGATAGTTGGGGCAGAATAATGATAAAAGGTGTTTCAAGTCTTCAATTACTTCACATGTTAAACATTTTTGTGTATAGAATTATCGAGGATGGATGGTTGTCATAGATGAATTATAGTCTTTTCTTCAATTAATCAATTTGTTTCTTCCAAGTTCTGCAAATGACTCCATCAGCAGCATAAAACAATACTCCTATCTTAAGTTTATTGTTAATGAAGCCAGTTTGTTCCTTTTCCAGTTTCTCTAGTATTAGGAAGGTTATCAGTTTGAATCAAGGATTAGGATATATCTGTATATAATCGTTGGTTTGAATAGAATTGTTGAGCCTGTGCAACCTTGTCTGACGCCGCTTATATCTATCTCTAATTTTTCTTCACCAATATTTATCGATCTATCATTTTCATAATGTTTGTTATTACATCCATTATTTTTGGCTGTAGCCTACTTTGGTAAGTTTCTAAGGCTGATGATGATGATGATGATGCAATTTTCTGGCTCCGTGAGTCCGTGTTTATTAAGAGATTGAAGGAAGACAAAAATATAGAGAAAAGGAAAAAATGAGTTGATTGACGTGTAAATTAAGGAAGAAATGGGTCTCGCCGTGTTATCAGTGTTGTTGAGTGTATCTGTACTAGTGATTGGCCTCCAAGGAGAGTCCTGCCCCAAAGGAGAACAGCAACACACAAGGTAATAATTATTCACTGCCTCCTTGGATCAATTATATATTTCAACATTTAATTTGAATAGGTGAATCTGCATAACTACTGCTCGGACGATATTAATATAACTATGAAGTTCTATACACTATACAATACATAGTGCATTCAACACATCTCACCTGGTTTACTCACCTGGTTGGCTACCTCAAATTACAGTCATGGTTCATTATCATTGATGTAGATGGGTAGCCCACAATTGCTGGGACGCCAGTCCATCAGGTTAACATAAAACATGGGGAATTGTAGAGAATAATGGGCGGAATTGTGATTCAGGAGAGCAGCACTACCAGCCATTCGACAGATGCTGCCTCCATCCACTCTTAAGTGCCTGTAGAAGCCAGGCACACCGACGCTTGCATCAATGGACAGCGGACATCGCTTTTTGGGATTATCAGACTCAAGACTCAAAACACTGTCTGGGAGAGAGTTTCAGTGATCAATGCACCTAACACTAAAAAACCTATGTCTGCATTCTGTGTAGATATGTGGTTTGGCTAATTTGAATCAGTGGCTTCTGGTGTAGTAGTGACAGAAGGAGAGAACAGGTCAGATGGGGTAATTGCAGATTGATTGTGGAAAATCTTCCAGCATTTAATCAGATCAGCTCTCAAGAGTCTGCCCTGTACAGAGTACAGGTTCAGAGCTTTGAGGCGATCACTATAAGGTAGTTCTGCAAGGCCATCGATGTGTTTGGTCCAGCGGCGCTGCACTGACTCCAGTAGCCGCATGTCACTCAAGTACCCAGTGTTCCAGACTGTTGAGCCAAACTCTAATATAGGTCTTATGTGGGATTTAAGGATAGCTAACATAAAGTCACTGGAACGACAAAGAGTGGACTTCAGTAGGTTATTGGCTAATCCTGCAACTTTGTTAACTGTTGTTCTTATATGAGCATGAAACTTTAGGGTATTGTCAACTAGGATTCCCAGGTCTCTATGGTTATCTGTCAAGGATAGATCAGAGTTGTCTAGGTGGTAGTGTTGAAGAGAGCCCACACCAGTCCAGTGAGTAGAGCCACGTTGGCACCGTATCACTACGCACTCGTTAGAGTTAAACTTAAGGCCCCATGAAGTAGCCACCCTAGATACACTATCAATATCTCTTTGGAGAGAACTAAGATATGCAGCTAGAGGGTGAGTGGCATTGTGACGTATCTTCATATATAATTTCAAGTCATCTGCGAAGAACTTACATTTGGACTTAATATAGGATGGTATGTGGTTAACGTAGATAAGAAATAGAAGTGGGCCCAATACGGAGCCCTGTGGTACTCCACTTAGCACTAATCTAGAGGCACTGAGGGCGCCCGACACAGACACCCGCATGGTTCTATCTGTCAGAAAATCTGAGATCCAGTCAAGGAGTCAACCACCTACGCCTAGATGCCTTAGTTTGTCAATGAGGATGGTGTGACAAACAACGTCGAAGGCTTTATTGAAGTAAAAAAGAACAACATCAACAACAGCACCTGAGTCAAGCCAAGAGGTCACATCATCATACACCAGCAGGAGCTGATCGTCAACCGTTCTGCCTTGACGAAATCCAAATTGTTCAGTGGATAGGATTTGATTAGATTCTAGGAATTCATATAGGTCCTTGGCTATAATCCTTTCTAAAATCTTGCAGCATACTGAAGTAAGGCTGATTGGTCTATAATTGAGAGGAATGTGTCTTGATCCATTTTTAAATATGGGCACAATTTCTGATTTTTTTCCACTCACCAGACAATCTACCCTGGAGTAGGGACTGTTTAAAGATTAAGTGAAGCGGGATAGCCAAATTAGGGCAAGACTTAAGGAGGCAGGGATGGAGACCATCAGGAACCATACTTAAGTTAACATCTAGTGAGGCAAGTCTCGTCCTTACTTCATCAAGAGATATAGACACACTGTCAATAGTTGCATCCAAGTGTTGATGTGGAAAGGGTGCACTGTGAAGGTTTCAAGTGGTGCTTCTCATTATAAGCAAATATAGTCCATATATGTATAGTATCACACACAATTAACAACAGACCTCACAATGCAACAACCAAAACCCAACTGCTGCCACAGCCACACTCACTGTGTTATCAACTCTCACAACTACAATTAGACTACACCTAACCGTAATTGCCCAATATTATCTACTTACACTACAATATATCCAATCTAATGTTGTCTTTTTATTGACAGATACCTTCTTTATGATGTTAATTCTGGAGAGGGATTTAACCTACGCCGAGACGTTTATGTTCGTGTTGCAAACTTAGTCCGCAAGATGAGTGAACACTACAACTGGGTGCTAGTAAGCTGTTGAGGGTTATAATGTGGCATATGAAAGCTTTGTTGATTAGTGTTTTCAAGCCTAATTGCATTATTAGAGAATTATATGTATTAACACATTTCTTTGTTTGTGTGTATGCATGACTGAAACAACAGTGTATGTGTCAGGATAAATTTTATTAGTAAAAACTAAAAAACATTGTAAACTTATGCTTGTATTAGGCATTTAATTGGATACTTTAAATTGTGTTATGTAGTCAACTTGTCATTGATTTGGATTCCAGTGTTTTGGTTTTCTTTCTATAAAAAAAAATTTTTGTTATTTATTTTATTCATTTATTTTTTTCAATTTCTTTCTGGTATACCGCCTTCTTCATGCAGAAAAGTTTAGTTGTATGAAAGCTTTGGTTTTAATGTTTGATATAATTTAGATGTTAATTTTTTTTCTTACTTTTAGGTCCTACCTCCTTTGGGCAGATTCTATCACTGGTCCAACACACCTCGAGGAGCATATTTTCCTTGGAAGACTTTCTTTGACGTTGCCAGTCTTCAAAAATGGATAAAAGTAATAGAGTTTAAAGATTTTTTAAGAGGTATGTGTGCATGGGTGTGTGTTTGCATACCTTGTTTTGGCTACTACCATTTACAGGAATAACAGCCTGCTATATGTTGATGTAGATATAGATCTATCATGATAAAGCTTCATGTTACATCATGACAATACAACAAAATCTATGAACAATGCATACATGTATTCATACTTGAAATATCTTGTGTTCACCACGTTCATTATAATATGTATATATGTAGGTAACCATGATTTAACCTAGGATCCAAACACAGTTATATCATTTGAAACTTTTCATGAAAAGTCAATGGACCCAAAGTGGATTCAGCTTATGTCTTACAACACTATGATGAAGGATGGACGGATGGCAAGTGGGAAGAAAAATACGATGAGAGGCCATGTCTTGATAGACCTGTCTTCCAATATCAGTATGTATAATGGTTGATGTACTGGTGATCATTTTAGTTATATACGATGGTAATTCATAGTACATGCACCGTACTGCAAATTCATCTTGTTATTACATTCTTAATCTGTGTATACACAATAATTTATGATCTCAGGAAAATAGCTCACCAAATGTAATTTAAGTCTATTGGAAAAATAGCACAATTTACAATATTTCCTAAATTAAATGTTTTTAAAAACTTTGCTTGACTTGAATCCTTTACAATTTTGTTTACTTTAGTTCCACGTTTAGGTCTCACACTGACGTATTCTACTGTCAGGACTACATGATTCTATTTAGTTTTTTTCAATACTACATGGTATTCGCTTCTTTTCAAGCCAGCTGCAGTTATAGGGATGGGTGGGTGGGAAGGAGCCTTCTACTTAAGTACATATCATCTCTTTAACTTGTAGATAGTGTAGAATAGTTAGATCAAACAGTCTTGCAATGACCTATAGCTCTGTTGTTGTTTGTTTTATTTTGTAGTCCTTTATATTTTATCAAACTACCTTACTGCTGTGATTGTTCACAATTTATTTTATTTCTAAATTTGCATTATAATTTGTATATACTTATAACTACTGCTTGTTTCTAATTTTCAGACATTACCAAAATATAAACTGTAAAGTTGAAGATTTTGTGTTACCTTTCTTCAGAGAAAGAGAGGGAGTGTGGTTGGGTCAAATGTGGGACTCACAGCTGATATCACAGACCTTTTCCTGTGTGTCTGTCCAGGGTCATGCCTCAACTATCATCCCACTGCTTACAAAGGATGCTAGTAGTAGGTAAACTCAAATTATGAAGTACTATGTGATGGAGATCAACCTAACTGCAAAAATATATTTCACAGCACATGTTTGTTATTTCACTTTGATAAGGTCTTTTAACTCTGATATATATATATATATATATATATATATATATATATATATATATATATATATATATATATATATATATATATATATATATATATATATATGTGTGTGTGATATTTTCTAGGATAATGGTCCTTATAGATTTAATTTAAATGATATTCAGTAGATTTTAAAATTAATTAAACTTCAGGTCAATCTACATAGGAAGAGCAGAAACCATTTTACATGATGAATATGGTGGAAAGTGGTACTGGAAGGCACGGAGGAGCATGCGTTTTGCCACCCACCTTCAAGAAGAGGCAGCCAAGTTCAGAACAGCATACCTAGCTTCTAATGATGTCCAGGATGGTACACAGGTGACATCAGATTGGAGAGACACAAGGGCAAGTTACCTTACACATTTTAGATTTAGAATTGTGTGAAGAACCATCCCGGATACTGCCAATCTAGACCTCAATTAACTCTTAGAATTGTTGTTCTATCAGTTCATATCAATTCCCAATAAATGTCAATTGTACAGTATTTCCTGTTGAATTATGTTCTTACACATATACAGTCTTTGTTCACTTCCACGCATCTTGCCACATTTCTTTTCTGCACACTGTCTTGCATTGCTTTAATCACTTCACACAGGTTTCCCCGGTTTAAAAGCTTTTTTCTTCCGCATGCTCTTCTTATCCGTTGTTAGGTTTTTCTGCAAAGTACACTGCTGATCATGATGAGCCCCTAGAACTCTTGCCGTAGGGCTTTCAGTATGAGTATATGTATGTATTAAGTTTTCTCACCCCAAAGACTTATTTACCTCTTCTTGATTTCAGCCTCAACGAAAAAGAGACAGAGGTGGTCCATATGTGGCTGTTCATCTGAGAAGAAATGATTTTGTGCAAGCCAGAGGGAAGGAGGTGCCAAGCTTGAAGAAGGCAGCTGAGCAGATCAAACAATTACTCAAGAAACACAACCTGACATCTACTTTCATTGCAACTGATGCACCATATGAAGGTGAAATATAAAACAAACTTTTCTTTTTCACATGAACTTACTGTGTATCTGAGCTTACAAGACAACTGGTGATATACGATGACACAAATTTTCAAAGCAAAAGGTTTAAGTTTTTAATTAAGTTTACTATATTAAATGCCCCTCTTTTATGGAGGAGGCAAGACTGGCTTTAGAATGGCATAATGAAGGCCGACAGAGGTGTTCAGGGATGGTTTCCTCAGTTGTTTGGTACTCTGATATTTCAACCACATCACTATAATGTGGCATAACAAGATGGGAGGGTGAGAGCAATGTATGAAAGTTGTGGTATGGGATCTTGTGCAAAGGGAATGAAGTGTGCTGTAGTGGAATGGGTAAAGAAAAAAAATATGTTGAGGTGGTTTGGGCATATGGAGAGAAAGAAGAGTGAAGAGTTTATGAAGGAAGTCTATGTGAGTGAAACTGAGGATCCTAGGAGGAGAAGGAAGGCCAGATGTAAGACGGAAGGATAGGGTGTAAAAGTACATGCATGAAAGAGTTGCTGATAGAGCGGGAGATTGAACAAGCAAGGATGAAGTGTGTGGATAAGGAGAGGTGGAGACTCTTCTGCTGTGGCCATACCCTTGGTAGAAGTTTCCAGAGGGAATGAGGCATCAGAGACTATAAGATAGAATAGAACACCAACTACTGATGGTTAACCTCTTCCCTCGTTTTACTCTAATTTGCCATAAACAAAAGGCTGACTGCTACAACATACAAATGATAAGCATGCAATAATATAGGGATTGAGGATTCTACATGAGTATTGTTTTGATGGCAACAGAATTCTTGGAGTTGAAGCACCTGCTTCCATCTGGTGTCCTCCACCAGTATGTGCCTGATCATGACTTCCTGCAACAGTTTGGAGATGGAGGGGTGGCCATTGTGGACCAGATCATATGTTCCCATGCCAGGTTAGTACAGCATCCTTGAACCAATATTCTACTAACATGTAACATTCCTTTGTATGGTACACACCACATTGCATCCTGCAACATTGCATTGTACAACAGTGCATCCTTCAGTGTTGCATTATGTAACATTGTATTGTATTGAGTTAGGAACCAATGCAACACACAAGAAAACACTACATCTGGTACAGAAGTGATTGTTTGAATGCTGATCAGATGCTACAGGCACTTATGTTGTAGCATGATTCAGCAGGCTTATTGTTATATTCAATTTTTTTTACAGTATGTTTTTATTTCATACCTGTCAGATATTGATATTTTTTATGTGTCTTCTTTTTTAATGCATACTAAATACTTGCTTCTCTTATATTTCATAGGTACTTTGTTGGCTCTTATGAATCCACATTCTCCTTTCGGATTCAAGAGGAACGAGAGATTCTTGGGTTTGGTGAAGAGACAACCTTTAATAGGCTGTGTGGAGCAAACCCCAAGTGTGAGCAGCCAGCCAAATGGAGGATAACATATTAAACCCTTGTCATACAGACTAATTGTTCTGAATGTTTCTATCAAATTCCTGGAGGGAACAAAAGTATGTGCATCTAACAAAGTAGTCACATTATGATAGCAGTGAAATAGTTGAAGGCTAGGAACAAAGATAGAGAAGCCTGTCTTCATTGTTTTCATCATCAACACTTTGAGAGGCAGCTTCCATGTTTGTTTGGGGCTATTTCTGTCATCTAATGACAGCTTACCAAGCTGCATGGTTATGTGTAACTTGGGTGTACAGCCTTTTGCTTCCAATGTTTTTCCTCAGTGTTTCATTCCATGTATTCTTTGGTCTATCCACTGGCACTCTGCCTTCCACCCCAAATGTTTTATAGGCTTCACCCTGTTATTTCCACGCTTTCTTTTCCACATGGTAAAACCAAAATTATCTGCCTTTTCTCATTGTATCACTGATACTCAATCTCAAGTGTACTTTTTAGTTCCCTGTTGTTGTGCCAACTTTTACAGTATCATTGCACATTCACCTCAACATGATCCCGTCAATACACTCATGCCACTTGGCATCATTACTATTGGACAAATACCCATAAAATATTCATAATCATATAAATCAGTAAGATAAGTGAAACAATCATTGCATTTCATAAGATTGCTTTTATATGTGGTAATATGTGTACCATGTGAAAAATACTGATTTCTGTCCCACCAAATACCAAGCAATGGTCATTTTTAAGTAGCGGACAAGTTGATTCCCCATTTAATCTGTTGAAACGAGGTTTGAGTGTATTGTAATTATGTACCGGATAGGTAAACCTGACTATGGTCATCAGTAATCTTGTATTAGTTAAGAGAAGATGGCAAAGAAGAATATACATCTTACTTTTTTTTCAACCAATTATGAATATTATGTTTTCAATGCAGACTTACATGGTGCTACATATACTCTATAAACTATCCCATAACTGTACAAACTACTCATTATATGGGGAGGATGCTCACAGAGTGCAACTTTATTGAAGTAAAAAATACTGATGTAAGTAGACAATAAGTTTTATGTGTAAAATAAATGTTTATGCTAAAAAAAACGCACCTCTTATTTCAATACAATACAAATTATATATATATATATATATATATATATATATATATATATATATATATATATATATATATATATATATATATGTATATAAGCTACACATTTATATATACTTATATGTGTGTGTGTGTGTATATATATATATATATATATATATATATATATATATATATATATATATATATAATTATGAACTTACATGCAATTAGATAAGACTGTAGTGACACGTATATGATGTCACTGCTGTGTTAAGGAAGGTTTGAAAAGCGCGCGTTTCTATACTATAAGCCTAAATATATACACTTATGTGAACCTCATTTTACCTTAATAGGACCTAAGAAATTAATAAAAAATATAATGCATCATCATGAAGGATACATGTTTGAAAAAAATATATGATTCAGGTAATATTTATGTTGTTATTTTTTTTCTCACTTTCTCATGGCCGCGGCGAGGCAGCAGCTGAGCTGAGCATCGTCACCATCCAGACTGTCACCACGCTAGCTAGTCCTTGCTCAGCCTCCCACGTGTGCCTGTAGTCTCATCATGTCTAGTGTGACTGGGAAACTCCTGGAGTGAGGGAAACCAGGAGCGTGTAAGGGCGAGATAAGGTGCCATCTGCTCTCTCTCTCTCTCTCTCTCTCTCTCTCTCTCTCTCTCTCTCTCTCTCTCTCTCTCTCTCTCTCTCTCTCTCTCTCTCTCTCTCTCTCTCTCTCTGTATTTATCACAATGGCGGATAGAATAGGCCTAGATGGCAAGGTGAAGGATCTCAAGCTAGGGGACACCTTCAATAAGAGCTACAAAGACGGAGCATTCCACACTATTCGCTGTGAGTAACCTAACCTTAGTAACCTAACCAAAACAAAACCTAATCTAACCCAACCAGTATTTCTGCATAACTACTGCTCGGATGATATCGATATAAATAGGCAGTTCTACCTTACCCTGTTCCACCTTGTAGTCTTGATGTAAACATCAGGGCCAATCTGGGTATCCGCCTTTTCCACACTTTCGCTCAGCCTTGAGGTATTGTATCTGGTCAATGATGGAGTTTGACTCAGCCACTCTGTAGGTTGGCCCATGTGGTATTGGATGCTCATCAGGTATTTCTTGTAGGACCTTATCTAGCCTCTGCTTGAAAGTCTCTGTGCTGCACTCTGTTGTGTCTGTGACTGATGTTGGCAGGCAGTTGAACAGTCTGGGTGCTGTATTACAGAAACTCTGCCTGGATTGTTTTAATTCTTTGGGAGATGCTGTCAACTGATTTTCTTTGACAATGTTTACAGGTACGGCAGCTGACGTACCTAACTTTTGGGTAATAAAATATAAAAAGCTTATATAACCGAACCAAATCATATCTAACATAATTTAATCTAACCATAACCTAACGAGTGCCGTATCCTCATAGTGCTCTCTTATAGATACGGCAATTGCCAAACTTTTGGGTAAAAAGCTTATATAACGAAACCTAACATAACATAATCAACCTAACATATCTTGAAAGATGCTTTACCAGATAAATGATAAAGCACAGGCCATAGGAATAGCAGATGACAATGCGGTATGACTGCCGTATCTCTAAGCACTTTGATGTAAATATGAATTCCTACATACTATACATAGTGTACTTAACACATCTGTGAAGGTTTCAGGGGGTGCTCAACATTATTTACCTGGCAAAGCATCTTTGAAATTAGGTACCTCAAAATTTTTTCTAAGTCTACACCTTAAAAATTTTTCCAACTCCACACTACATCCACTCCACACGCTTCATCGATTTATACTGTTATTTTAAAAAAGTATTTTGGTGTATGCTGGGTTGTGCATCACTATGATGTAATCCTTTCAGAATTCTTAGCCAATGAAAATTCTTTACGTTGCTTTGTGGCACATTCGAGATAAGCGACAGGTCATATCATCAGTTCATTCAGAACTGCCATCATGGAAACTTGCACTGATACGGGATTTTGGATTTTGGTGCAAAGTTTAAGGGTAAAGCAAGTGAGCTATTTGATCTGTGTGCTTGTCACATACTTTTTTTACTCAAAGGAGTAAGTGTGTGGCAAGCCAGCGACACTTAATTTCAACCAAAAGCTTTGGTTAAGGTAGGTTTGTTAGAAGAGGGGTGTATCTGTATAATTCTGCATTTACCCTCACCCTCGGTAAATTTAGTTATATAACAGTCTTGGACAATACGTGTGTAGTTTATGGGGAGGCGGTGGTAGTGGTCAGTGTTCAAGCATGCGAACCTAGGGTCCCGGGTTCGATCCCCTGATATCCACTGGCCACTTTTAATTCTTTGGTATTACTGCCGAGTGGCCAAAGACTACCAAAATTGCTGCCATACTGTCCTCAGATGGGACTTACAATGTTTGTATGCATCTGAGGCTTTAGCAGCAATAAGCCTCTCAACATATTCAAGAGAGAACATAAACATCTTAGGTGTCACTATAAAAATATCTAAAAACCTACAGCAAATAACGGGCAAAAGGCAGTCCATCTTCGCCTTCATAAAAAGCCTACTGGCGCCAACGGTTTCTGATGAAAAAAAAGAAAAAAAAAGTTATAGCCATTAAGTTTTAGGTTCCACTATTTGGAGTATTTCTGATACCGACCACCAATCAGAAATTGATAACATCGGGAATCTTGAAAATTTTATCTAGATTTCCAGCACATGCCTCTTGCTTTGCTATCAATCATTGAGGCAATACTGCATCCATTTGTTTGCATGATTTGGTTCCTAATGTTGCAATTGAAGATATGATACCTGTATTATGTGGGTAATTACTCTATTTAACAACTGAAAAATCTACTTAATCACATCAGCCACTTATATATCCTGACAAAAGGGTGATCTCCCCGAATTCTCATGAAGTTGTTTTATTCCACAGATGACTTCAAGCCAGCTAGTGTGGACAAACAGAAGATGGGGACGGTAGAGGTGGAAGGCAACCACCAGGTGACAGTAACAGTGCCTCACGTGGAGGGTTCTGGCACCAGTCAAACAGTGTTCAAGGGCAACCATAAACCTGTTGCCAAAGAGTGTATCCTAATTATTGATCATGTCACAGGAGAGATTGTGCTTGAGCGCATCTCTCAGGCTATTAGTGTTAAGACAACAAGGTGAGTAGTAATCAGTGTCAACAATGTTGAGTAAGTGTTACGGCTTTATTACTCTAAAAGCCTTGTCTTGTCCTTTAAGGGAGATATTAGTTGAGTATATAGATAGATTAGACCTGTGGTGGGGGCTAAAAGAATTCTACCACCGTAATCCCTGCAGTTCATAAAGGGCAACAGAAAGGGATTAACTGAGGGATCTGGGAAGCCTCTCTGTGTACTCTCATACAAAAGACAAGATGCCGGAGGAGAGAGGAGAGCAATGTCTCCATGAACCTTGGCATGTATTGTCTTGGCTACCCTCCTTTAGGAGGATAACAACCTGCTACATAATGAAATATGTGTTTTTGATTTAATTTGCAAAATTTGAAATGCTCGCATAAATTGAGAGGTACCTGTATAGAGGTAGATAGATAATATACCTGTAGTCATGACAATATTTTTATCATTATTAAAGTTTTGAATCATATTGTAAGTTTTATCGAAATGTGTGTTGGATGAGAGTGTTTGCATCACTAAATACTTCGTTTTATCGAAATGTGTGTTGGACGAGAGTGTTTGCATCACTAAATACTTCATCAGACCTGAAGGAAGCAGCAGGATTCCAGCTCAACGTCCCACAACGCCCCTGGACCCTCCTTCCAGGAAAAGTTCCCCACCCCAGAAGTGTTCCCCATCCCATCCACCATCACGGGGCTCTGCAAATTCCCTGTCACGGCCATCGCCCTCCCACGGCAAGTCCTCTCCGTCAGCCAGAACTTCACCTCATATCAGGTCACCTGCACCTAGTAAAAGCCCCAACTATTCTATGCCTAGTTTGGCAGAATTGGATGGTGGCTGCATGGAAAGAAAGGTGAGTAACTGAATGTTGGTCATGGCAGAACTCTCCATTTGCTCACATCCACATACTGTACTTCATCCTTGCACACTCCATTTTCTTAATCTGCCAACCTCCTTTCTCTAGCACTGTCCTCCCACTTTGTCAATGCCTTCCTCTTATTACTCATATGTATCTTCACCATCTGTGTCTGCATTCTGTCCAGGTGAATAAACCACTTATTCAGCATTAAATGTCCTGTCATCAACAAGGGTAATGATTAGATGAAAAGGAAGATCATGATGGACTTGTTTAATAAAATATCGTTCTTAGTAGAAGCTAAGCAGTTTAGAAAATAGCATTTATATCGAGCTGTTTTGATAATTGGCACATAGACCTAGAAGGTGAAGGACTTAAAAATTTTGTATACCAATACAGTTTAATCAATTTATATTTGGTAACAAAGGCTGACTCAGGTTAAGATGGAGGTTAGCCTTCAAAACGATCACACCACTTCCTAACCTGATGATGTGATGCTTATTTTCCCAAAGAGATCAGATATATTATATACTGTTGTTCTGTACCATGATGTCCATCCTCATTTAATGTATTCAATCATTTGAGCAAATAGAGTAAATATTTGTGGGAAAGAAAATAAGTCAGATTTATAGCCTTGTGAATTAGTGCAGTACCATATTTATTTGATTTTTTTTTTTTTTCTTTTTCTTCTTCTACAGGATGTATCTGACTCATCAAGTGACTCAGACTCGAACAGTAGTTCCTCATCAGGTAGTGATTCAGATTCAGACTCTGAGCCTGAACAGGATACTAAGAAAACTAATGGTCATGGTAAGTCAAGTAACACACTACCATTATTGTCCTCCTCCTCATCATCACCACCACCACCATCACCACTAAGAAGCCAACGCCATGTTCTTTCTTGTCGTTTTATCCTCTGTTGCAAAAAATGTGACAATTTTTCAGTACTGTGAATTCTTCTCCAGTTCTTCAAACCTCAATTAGGCCTATGATATCCTTTTTCATGCCTTCTAGTTCTTTAAATTCACTTCAAGATTACCTTCACTAGCTAGTATACGAACATTATAAATTCCAAGGTCAAAGTTCCACAGGCAGCCTGTCCAAACCCAGAGATTCTTAGCAACCCTTGCTTTGGAGTAGGTTTGACCGTCACCGTGACCATTGCAGCTAGGGACTTGGGGCCATGACATGGATGTAGTAGTTGAATCGTTTGTAAAGAAAGTGTGTGAATGAAACTGTGAGTCCCAGAAGGAGGAGAGGAAGGCCAGTGTTAAGATGGGAGGATTGGTTGAATGAGTACATGCATGAAATAGTTGCTAATAGAGGGGAAGGGATTGAAATAGTAAAGAGGGAGAGGTGGAGGCTCTTCTGTTGTGACCATCTCTTTTTGGGAAACATTTCCAGAGGGAACAAGGCATCAGAGACTATAGAATAGAATATATGTTGGATCCAACACACTCAGAATCTGAGTAAGGCTGAAAATACATTTGTTCTTGAAATGATTTGCATTCAACTTTCACCACCATAGTTGATTTTCACTCAATCTGAACTTTAACCCAATTGCCATTATATTTATTATCTATTTTCGAACTTACCAAAGTAATAACTATCATACTATGTATATATACATAGGTTGAGTTATTCTTCATTAACATTGCTTTTTACTTTTCACCCAAAGAAGTTTAAGTCACTGATAGGCTTCTTTGCTTATACTTCAACGATTTTGTTTCAGGAACCATTGCAAGTGGAGACAACATGCCCAATGGAAGTGATCTTATTGATGACTTGGAATTGTCTTCTGTTTCTGAAGACAGTGACTGATAAAGGAGAGGAACTCAAGAGTGCAGTTGTCTCAACTCATGTACTGTCACATAAACCTTCTGTACACTATAACTGAGATCAAGCAATACTTATCTTGCTAGAATTAAATGAACAAATCAAATTCTCCTGAATAGTTTCCTTGAGCTCAATATTAAGAATTTGCAATTATTAGGCAGATTTTGAGGATGATCACATGTAAAGTTCGATGACTTAGTTTATGAATCTTTGCCTATTGAGATATAAAGCATTTTATATATATATATATATATATATATATATATATATATATATATATATATATATATATATATATATATATATATATATATATATATATATATATAATATATAATATATATATATATATATTATATAATATATATATAATATATATTATATATATATATAATATATATAAATATAAATATATATAAGTCATATAAATTATATATATCTATATAAATATAAATATATATAAAATATACATATATTATAATATATATTATATATATCTACCATATAAATATATATCATATATTATTATATATATATAATATAAAT
>JAXIVD010003581.1:0-40000 GCA_036785275.1 Cancer borealis
ATGGTGGTCAACACTAATATTGCTATGACCCATTCAAGGAATTTTTGCTGATGATATATCTGACTACCAATTATTTCTTCCTATGTCTGAATTTTTATTTTAGTGTTAGAAAATAATAAATAAAGCCTCCTCTTTTCTTCTAAATACTGCTTGATCTTGACATGTTTGCCTCATGACTTTTATTGACATCAAAATTTTAATTTATTCAGTGAGTGGCCATAAAAAAGCAATTTTGAAATAATTGAATTTAGGATTACAGAATTTGGAACAACTGGCCTAGGGCCTAGGTGCTCCGAATGAGACAAAATGTTACTATTACCCATTCCAAGGTTACTAGTAGTTCAGTCAGTCCTCACCTTCTTGTGGTGCATACTGTCATAAAATAGCACAAACCAAATCCAGTCACTCTCTTCACCAACTAGACGGCAGAACACATTACATCACACACCTCACCATCAACAACACCACCATACCACACACACACAAACACAGCTCAGGCCCTGTATACTTCAACTAGATAAATACAACTAGGTAAACACACACACACACACACACACACACACACACACACACACACACACACACAGACACACACACACACACACACACACACACACACCAATACAAAAAGAAGAAAAAATTTGGGAGTGGTAATACAGGAGAACATATAAATAAAACATTTGGTGACACATTCAGGATGCTAAGAAATATAGGGATGGCTTTCCACTTACTACAGTGCAGTAATTTGACTAAAACTGGAACATGCATGAGTACGAGCAATTAAGATGATACAAGATTTGGAAGACCTAACATAAGAGGAAAGATTAAAAGAAATGCAACTGAAAACACTAAAAGAAACAAGAAAAAGAGAAGACTTAATTACAATATATAAATTGCAGAACAACCTTGAGGAAACAGATAGAAAATATTGAATAATGGAAAGAAAAGGAGAATCTAGATATTTGAAGGGACACTATGAAAAAATTGCAAAAAGTTATTTGCTTGAACAATACAAAAAGTTATAGTTTTCCTCTGAGAAGTATAGATACTTGGTATGGAGAGAAGGAAGATGTGATAATGGCAAGGAATGTACAATAACTGAAAGAAAACTGGACAAATATAGATAAGGAGACATGACCACACAAGTGTACCTCAGTCTCTGTATACTACAACTAGGTAAATACAACTAGGTAAACACACACACACATGGATGGCTTTTCACTTCCTACATAAAGATATGATAAGAAAATTTATAACTATAATGATCAGACCAAAACTCGAATATGCAGAAGTAATATGGTTCCCTCACAAGAAAAAACATGTGTTGAAATTAGGAAGAATACAGAGAATAGCAACCAAGATGGTGCCAGACTTGAAAGATCTAACATACGAAGAAGGACCAATACCATAGCCAAGCCCTTAACACAGACTACGAATTGGCCACAGCCGCCTAAACTCACACCTACAGAAGCTGGGCATGAAAGATGACCCTCACTGCCCTTGGTGCCCTACACAACCAGACACCCCAGAATATCTACTACTACACTGTCCTTGCCACCAATCCCACCACATAGCACTCCTCCAATCACTGTCATCTCTCCACCTCCACAGACCATCAAAACCCTGGCCTGGCCTTCAAAGTACTAAAGCACATCAAAACCTTCCTCCAGAGGACAGGTCAACTCTACACTCCACAGGATCTGATCCACTTACTCATCTGCAACCTCCACTTTCAGGCATTAGAGACTGTAGCACCACAGCCTGCACGGCCCCATCAAATTTCCAAGAAGGACAAAGACTAAAAGAAATGCAACTAAACACACTTGAAGAGAGAAGAGAAAGAAGAGATTTAATTGCAATATATAAATTAATGAACAATTATATTTTTCCTAAGCTCTCTAGAGTATCTTCTATTAATTTTTCATGTTCATCTTTGGTCCAATTTTTAGTTTTTTGGGGATGTATGCAAGTACTATACAAAATTTGCCTTATTTGTTTCTGTGTACTATTAATAACTTTTTTTAACTAGGCTATTATTGCATACCAATATTAAACTATGTTTTATACAATTACAGCTACATATCACCAATGGGGAAAAATAATGCATGAAAGCAATCGAACGCTCTTCCCATTGAACCCCTTATCAGCTAGGCTATTATAATAGTACTTGGTTAGGCTCCAGTTGGACAGACTATAGTTCTACTCAACATAAATTGATGCTTTTCACTATACATGAAACTAACTCATTTCAAAGAAGTATCATAAAAGGATGGCAATAAACAATAACAGAAATGGCATGCATGTGTGTAAAGGATTCATTTATCAGTGTATGAAGTGATTGAGTTTATTGTTAATCTAACCATGCAGAAAGGTGATATGTTCAAACTATGAAGTCTGCTGCCCCTGGAAGCAGCCTCTTACCTTGCTGAACTTCACTTTTCCTACTTTGGTTTTCTGATGGAAGGAAAAGAAAGCAATAATTTCAATAATTAGAAATGAGCCAAACTAATGTCTACAACACTGGCAGAGATGCTGATTGTTAGTGCCTTCAAAGTTAAAGTATTCTATAACACCTTGCAACCTTACACTGCTTACATTGATGAAACACAAGAGAATTTCAACCGTAGTCTGCTAATAGTGTGCTGTAGTCTGAACCAAGCAAATTAGAACACCCACTATATGATAATCCACTCAAAATTTTGTGCATCCCGAAAATCCTGACATTCACATGCAGAACATTGAGCGACTCTGGCGAGACTTAAAAGTGGGTAGAAAGGCCTGGAATCAAGACCAAATTTATTTACAAGTATCGGGCAAGACTCTTGTTTATTAAAGCATAGGAAAACAGCCACCTTCACCTTTATATTTCTTTTTTTTTTTTACCAGAAAAAAAGTTTTTTCACCTTAGATTTTGTTCAGATTGCCATCTATGGCCTACATTTGCTTCCCCCACCCTAAAACTCCGCTTTCCCAAGGTGTCCCCAAGCTTGTTGGCTATAGGAAATAGGGGACGAGTAGTAGCTATGCAGATTTACCGGTTTTAGTGAGCGGTCCCCTAAACTAAACTGACCTGTGGGGTCAACATCCCCCCGGACTCCCCTAACCTAACCAGATCCCCCCAACAACATAATCCTAGTCTAAACTAAAATGACCCAGGGGGGCTAGGCCACCTGTTCTCCCCAACCTAACCTAAGTAAGGAAGCGACCGCTCACTAAAACCTTCACAGATGTTCAGTACAGTAAGCATCCTGTGTACTACAACAAAAATGATTCTGAAAGGTTTGGAGGCATTGTTCTTCAAATGTACCCTCTTCTTTTCTCATATAATGATTAAGATTCGTTTGGTTTAGTTAGGTTAGAAAATAAGTGCCATTGGAAAGTTAACAAAACATCGTGGGGCCCAGACCGGTGTTGCCCTGCAGTAAAGAATTACCGGAAACTTTTACCGGTTAAATCGGTGTTAAAACTGACCGGCCTAGTAGATACCTCCCATCTTTCCCTATCCCATGTCTCTTTTTAGAAATTGTACCTATGTGCTTCTATTTAACTACCATGACAGAGGAAGTGGCGAGTCCCACTTGTTGCTGATGCAAACGCCCACTTAGAGATTGGGCAATGCGAGAAGCACTGCTAGACGCTGCACGGAAGGCTGCCATCACTAATGAATGATACTGCTGAACCACTACTAAAACATTGATACATTACATTACAAAATGTTAATCAACTCTAAGTGCCGAAGTTGGTAACATTTTTATTTTACTGCCAATGCACAGATATTATGGACCACACATATATTAACAATCAAGTAAAGAATGAAAGGAATCCGTTACAAAGACATACATTGTGATCTTGGTTCCACAGGTGACTTGTTGTTTTAGGGGCAACTCAAACATCCGCCTATGACCAAACAAATTTGTAGTTTCTTACAAGTCAAGCCTTTGTAGCGGCAACCCCTGTGAGGGGAAAAAAGGAAAAACACAAATGGAAAAAAACATATTATCTGTTCATGCTTTAGTGTCTAGATCTCGCATACAACAGTTTCTCAAAAAGGAATTATTCTTTATTAATAGAAAGAAAATATTCAAATCCTTATCAGGTTGATATTAATCCAAAATATTAAAAGTTTTCGACGAATGTCTTTCGGTAGAAACACAGAGGTATTGTTTCGTCACTTTCGTGTTAATATTATCACATGTTCATCTACCCATGTCTGAGTCCGTCAAAGAGAGGACTGTGACCGTGACGTACATATTCGTAAGGGACTGAAAAAGTGATCAATTAATCTCCCAGAACCTGGTAACTACAGACAATATAGTTCAGCTATACCTCCGTCACCAAGCCCAAGATGCCATGAGCCAGAATAGAAATTGTATCGACACCCTAGAAAAGGTCTAGTTTATAGCTTGCATTATTATTTGTATAATATAGCAAACATTTTTAGGATAATTAAAGCATATTTTCACCCTAACCGTATGCACCTGCATCTCAGGCAGACAAACGGCATGGGAAACATGTAAGGCGTTTACGTACATGTAATGTCAAGACCACTTGCCAAGATGCAATGACTAGGCAAATATAGTACATCATCACTGCACCTGTTTATTTGATCCAATTGCTTCCTCATTGACCTGGTATAGTTGGTGTTCTCCTTGATGTCCTCCTGGGGGCCATATCTCATCAGTTCAAATTTGCTTTCATTCATTACCATGTTTTTATCTGCCCAGTCCAGCAGTCGATTTAGGTCCTCTTAAAGTATGGCCACGTCTTCCTCTGTTTTTATTTTTCGAGTAACTCTTATGTCATCTGCGAATGAGGTGGCTTTAGTGTTTGAGCTCGACGTCAATGTCCCCAATCATGATAAAAAACAGGAGTGGGCCTTACATACATTGGGGCCTTTTTCTCTCTGAACCATTCCAAAGTCTTCTTTCGTTCCATCTCAGTCTTCGTTTTGTATCGGTACGTTCGCATGTGTATTCATAGATAGCTGTAAGGATAATTAGGATATGAATAAGCTGAGAGAGAGAGAGAGAGAGAGAGAGAGAGAGAGAGAGAGAGAGAGAGAGAGAGAGAGAGAGAGAGAGAGAGAGTTTATAGTAGTAGTTGTCAAAGAAGTAGTATAGCGTAGCTGTAGTAGCTGACTAGCTGTACACCTACACCATACTAGTTGGTAAAATCTTGATATCCCGCTTTGGTCATTTAAAACTTATCGGGTGAAATTTGGTTGAAGAGTTCTTAAATAAAAGTTCGGATAGTACTTTATTTTCTTTAAGATAATTGGATAGTAACTTTGTTGAGCTTTTCATCATGCATGCGATGGTGTTTTGTTTATTTTACTGCTAAACCTGTAACGCTTATAGTGTTTACAATTTATCTCGCCTTGGTTGTATTTTCACTATTTTGTTTTCCTCTGTAAATATAGCGACAACTGCAGTGTTCAGTGTGTAAACACAGAAATAAGCCTAGAATTGTATGTTTGAAAGTTTTAAGGGTTTCGTAGGCCAAAAGTGGTGTCTTCATGCTCATTTAAGACGTTATTAGGAGTATGTTTTCAAGGTGAGTAAAACAAAACTACCTAATTATTTGCTTTACTTTGGTTGATTCTGCATGTTTTTGGCACATATAAGGTGGGCCTCTACTCGTCATAGGTCTGCTCCATCCCTTGCTTCTTTGGTGACCTCTGTGAGGATGTTGGGTATATAATTTTGGGTTAATTTTGTCTTTCAAAGAACAATTAATGAAGCTAAGAAAGTATTTGAAAACGTAAGTCAATATTCCCTGAATCTCATGATGTTTTCACAGGGTATAACCATGAAAGTTGGAGGTAGTGTTTCTACCAGAGAATTCAACTGCCTCTAGCATGCTGCTGAATAAAAGACAAAAGTGGATTCTTGATGTAGAGGATGGAGTCTCATTTAGTACCACTAAGCCTCCTGGTGCCATGTGTGTAGTGTGACTAAAGCAAGCCATCTCTGCGGTGGAGTGAAGCCGCCCCGCTAGGGGTATGTGTTCTACACCTACTTGGACAACACCTTGACCATTGAGTGTCAGGCAAACATCCCCTCCACCATCTTTTTAAGGGATAAAGGTAGGCATCTTGAGTCTTTGTCTATTATAATTTTCTTGCTGCAAATCCAGAGATCGCTTCTATTATGAGAATTGGTTAAAAATTAAAGAATAGCAGATATATACTTAAAATGTTAAGAAGCTGTTTTTTATTACTTGGATGAATCTGTAGATACAGCTAAGGAAAGAATACTTGTCATTTGCATGAATTAGAAACACTAGTGTAGACTTGTTACATGAATGCACTTTGTGCTGTAAGTACTTAGCATAATCACTTATTATTGTAGAAATTTAAAATTGTACTTTGAATGTATTGCATATTATGCATAGTCATATCTGAGTGTCAGTTGTAGGCTAGTCTCAATATTTTCAGAACACCATCATTGTACTTGTTGGATATGCATACATAGTGGATGTTGAAATGACTGCAGTAAGTTAAATTCAGGTGTAAGACACATTAGGACTGGCAGTTTTTTTTATATAACACATGATATTCATTATCTTTTGAAAATGGAAAATAATAAACTTACAGTAGCAGCAGATATGGTGTTGTATTACTTTTTCATTATTATTCTTCAGTCTTATTTTTCTTTGAATTAGGTATTTCATACCAGTATATATTACTTTAAGAACATTTTGTGTTTCATTTGAAATATCATCTTTTAATTAGCTAACACGTTGTTAACCCATATCAGTACCTAGTGTGAAAAGCTTTACAAAATAACATGTACATTTTTTTTTTACTTAATTGAATATGCAGTGATAATTGTCACTGATTTTGATTGTCCGTTGAGAAGGAAAGTTGTGTCGATAAATTTATCAATATACAGAAAATAAGATCTCACCCAGTGATTTTATTTGTGGTAGTTGATATGACCTGACACGTGCATAATGCATGTAAAGCTTTTGACACCTAAAGACTGTTATGTAGCTGCATTTCACATAATCTTATTTCAAAGCTTATAATATGTGAATTGCTTTTAATTTCTCAACCATCACCAACTAAAATGAGTGTGCCACTGTGAGTGTGGCTAGGCCTGACACCCCTCACAGGTGTGGAGTCAACTCTGGCTCTATAACAAGTTAATTGTGCTATGTTATGTCATTGCATGAGGCTTTTATTTGTTTGTTAGCATCACCGTCTGAATTGTTTTATTTGTTGAGAGGCAGTTTGGTGTTTAGAGCTTGAATTGGGAGTTGGATTTTTGTATGCTAAATTCAGCATTGAGGTGAGGTGTAATTTTAAGTTATGATTTATGGAATGCTTTAACTTTCTACATATTATCCAGAAAGAAGACATAGGATAAGGTGATCTAATTATGTTAGGGATTCACCAATCTTAATTGTGAAGTTTAGTTAGTCCAAACAGAATTTGCACAAATGATAACATCCATCTTGAGTGACAAATGTAACATTTGAAAAATGTAGAAACTTCTTATAGTTTCAATTCCAACTTCAAGATGTGAATGGAATGAAATTCCTATGGAATGCCCTTCATGTTAGATAAGGAAAATATATATAAGTGAAATAGTTGAACTCATTTTTAAATGAAAAATAATAAGCCTTTATTGTTAGGATACAACTCCTCATTTATGATGATTGATGAATATATAATCAGTACTTGGTCAACAAAAGAAATAAATAGGCAGGGATCTACCTTGTGTGGTCACACAGTCAACAAAATCACCTGTGTGGTTTCCATTTAACTCTATCATTGTGGGATGTTTTAAACAGCGATTGTCATTGTCGTTGTCGTCATCATCATCATCATCATCATCATCATCATCATCATCATCATCATCATCATCATCACAATTTCCAGTACTTAGGAAATGGAAGATGCAATATAAAGAGATAATGAAAAATGGGTCACAGAGACTTACCATTCATACAACAAAAGTGCATTTATACCCTGTAATGAATTGTGAATAACAATGTGTTATAAGGTTTTAAAGGTTAAACCATTCATGAAGTTTGGAAAAAGAGCTTGTTAAGAGGTTAAAGATGATTTATTGAGGCTGTAAATTTTTTACAAATGATTATCAGGAATTCTCTTAACTTCCACTAATTGATGTTGATGAAGCTTTGTGGAATGCCATTGTGTTAAGTTTATGATGATACTTGTCTCATGTCATAATCTTTTGGGAAGACAAGTATATAACAAGTGTATAAATTCCACGAATACAGCAGTTCAGCTGCTATTGTATTGCAGGAGTTTTATGTCTTGGAAATTTATTAAGTTTACAAAGAAATCTTGCTAATGTGGTAGCATTATGATGATATCCTGTGGCTCCTTGTGGGACGTTGGTTCACAGGAAGTCTTTTATCATAGCGTGACTTTGTTTTGATGTTTAGTCACACTCTACACACTGTGCTTAGTGTCAAGGACATGGTTGTGTCAGCAAGCGAAGGTATTCATGTGTATTTGTGTGTGTGTGTATATATATATATATATATATATATATATATATATATATATATATATATATATATATATATATATATATATATATATATGAACACACACACACACACACACACACACACACACACACACACACACACATACACACACATATGTATACAGGGCAAAACTCTTTAATCCGGCACCCTTGGGACCAAACCACTGCCGGACCACACAAAATGTAGGATGACAGAATTCACTCCTAAAATAAACCTTGCCAGCTCATTCTCAACAAAGGAAAAAGAAAAGAAAGAAAGAAACATACATTGTTTTTGTTATTTTGGAGTGAAAGCATAGAGGAAAAAAGAAAAGAAAATTAATGTATAAGACAGAGGTAATGCGTACAATTGTAGGTGGAGTATTAAACAAGAAACTGGAATAACCAAAAAATATGGAACAACTAGTATCTAACTCATATGTTTGACCAAGATCCAACTAAGCTGTGACATTAACATCAACGTGATGGGAGGGATGGGATGTACTAATAAGAGAAAAGATAGAGAAAGAAACAAAAAGTGTGGTGGTGAAATGATAATTCTCACCAATTTAAAAGTCAGAGCATTTTGAATAGATCTTAGCAGCACCATGGCAGAGATGTGTGTACGTAGTTTTGTCAGAGGATGGCAAGATGAGAAATTGGATGTTACAGTGATATACATACATGTCTCCATCCATCACATGAACAAATCAGGAATATGAGCAAGCAATAAAGGAAATCATTGAATTTCTCAAGACTAATAAGGAGACTAAGAGGATGAGAGGCTAACTACAAGTTAATCATGAACAGCCTGAGGGTATCATGAGCACAGTGTACCCTCCCTCTTTCATTGCCCTTACTCACCATGTTATATAATTCATCCTCTCTCTAAGATCCCAGTAATCCTGTTCCTACCATTATCACAACTTGTTCATTTTCTTTCTAATAAATGTCCTCTTACGTAGAAATGACCTCCGCTGCCTACTCTCTTATCTATGTTCTTCTAAGTCTGCCAACTGCCGCTCGGTGAAATACTCCAGGAGAGGTACTTACGGGGATGTAGGCGGTGCTGCGGCCTTAGTGATTCCCCGTGTCCTCTCTTCCCGGTTCCCTTAGTGTCTCACTTACACAAGAGAGCAGCTGCAGCCTGCCCTCTTAAGACAACTTCTACTACTACTTACATAACTCTACATGCACCTTATACTTTTACACTCTTCAACTCAAAATTTATTAAAATGGCCTCACCACGCCCAGCCGCGGAGTTCCCATCTGGGGAGAGGATTACAAATGTCTCCAGGTCGATTGCCTCTTAGCTGACGGCCTTGGGTGTCTTGACACTTCCTCTAATACTTTTTTTATTGTTTTCGTGGCCTTAGGTCTAATTTCCAATCTGTGGAACACCATCTCTCCTCCACGAAGCCTCATCTTCTCTTTTTAATTGAAACAGTTGTCTGTGGCTACTGACAGCAGCCCCTTCTCTGTTCCCTCCTACTTTCTCTATCCTCATTTTCAATCCAAATATAGCTGTTGCGCATTTGTGCGTAACGACATTACTTGTTCTCGTGGGTACTGGGCAGAGTTGTTGACCAAAGTCACTGTGGAGTATCTGTTGGCAATACAAAGATCACTGATTTTGTTTATGTTGACGACAATATTTATCTTTAGGGAGCTACAGTCAACATGTCTGCTCTCAGCTGAGTCAGGAATGAGAGAGAGAGAGAGAGAGAGAGAGAGAGAGAGAGAAGAGAGAGAGAGAGAGAGAGAGAGAGAGAGAGAGAGAGAGAGAGAGAGAGAGAGAGAGAGAGAGAGAGAGAGAGAGAGAGAGAGAAAGAGAAAGAGAAAGAGAAAGAGAAAGAGAAAGAGAAAGAGAAAGAGAAAGAGAAAGAGAGAGAGAGAGAGAGAGAGAGAGAGAGAGAGAGAGAGAGAGAGAGAGAGAGATAATTCCTCCATTTTCCTCTTCTAAGAAAGTGAGAAAATGATGACCTGAGGAAGTTTGACCTAATGGTCATCTGCCAATGACACTTAGTCTTTATTAATGGTTTGTTACTATCTGTGAGTTAACAGATGTAACATAATATATATTATTTTGAATGGCAGTAGTATAAAGTCCTGATAAGTGATCCGGCAAGTGTGTGTGTGATTATGAAGAAGTAAAACATTCTGGTCAACAGGAGGGAAAATTTATCAATTAATGAAGACTTGTTTAAGTTGAACTAATGTAGCTTGTTCATGGCTAGTACTTTCTGAGGCACAAAATGATGTGTTTTTTTTTGTTCACTGGGACATGTAAGAGGGGAACTCATAGCACTTGATAATTATTGTTTTGTTCTACACAAAGATGAGGAAGACAAGTTTACACGAGGCTTTCTTTAGTCAAGAATACTTGGCTGGGGAAAGGTCTGTACGGAGACACACAGTGAGTGTGCCTAACTCTCTTGAGGGTAAGTTGTATAGTGAAACAAGTATGATCCTACCCTGCTTTATGTAGACTAGTGGAGCTTGCAAATGCTTTGTCTTAAATGTGCATAGAATATTTATTTTAGTGGTCTGTGAGTTGTTTGATAATCTGAGCTCAGTTTTATTGCATATAAAAAACTTCATACACCTATAAAAGGAATCATGGACCTTCATATACATGTTATAGTTTCTCTTGATTTGCCTGCTTCACATTTATAGAAGTACATAAAGTGTGCCCTGGGATATCATACACATTATCTTATAATTTTTCCTGATCTGCCTGCTACATTTTATGGAATTACACAAGGTGTATCCTGGGATATGCTATATTAATTTTCTATTGGCCAATGTAATACTCCCTCCCTCAGTCTTCTATTCCCTCCTTATGGTCCTGTTGTCCTGTTACTTGGGTTGGTGCTACTGCTGTTGCTGCACTGTGGCTGATGCCTTGGGTGTTCACAAACAGGGATTGGTTTGTGATATATTCATTCAATTGTTCTACTTTGTGCACTTTTCCCATGAACTGGTTTATTGAATGAATGATTAATTGACGGATTGAATCTGTTAGTACAATTTATTGATGCTGAACATGATTGATTCCCTAGTGATTATGGTAGAGGCTGATATAACTTATGCAGTTTTCAGGTGATTTTTTCCAATTTTCGTTATTTGTATGATTGAGTCATCATTTCTGATTATGTTTAAGATTGTTCACTTACACCTAATATTTTGGTAATAGTTAATAAATTAATTTTTAATTGTAGTTCCTTGTCAGAATCTTTCACTGATCAATAGTGATTCCAATGTGAAAGCACTTTACTCTTGGAATAATTTTGCAGAAGACCACTCAGAACTCTTTTACATTTCAGTATATTTGTTTGTTTTTTCATCAGATAAACCATGGTTGTATATTTGTTTCATCAGATAAACCATGGTTATCTCATTTTCCTTTCATAGTCAGAGTTCAGTGTTGAACACTATAGATTTATTTTGGTACAGTTTACTTACAGGTTCAAGTTTGTATTATAAGGTATTAGAATTCATTTTTTTTTTTTTTTAGTTTGTTTTAGGGATATTATATTATCTTATAATTTTGTTATATTTACTTATTTATTCATTTATATATTTTTGTAATTATGTTTGTGGTATTTTAACACAAGGATCTTACTAGCAGAAGCAGCTTCGTTCAGGAATTGTGCTTCTGCATTCAGTCTCAAGAAAGACATGAGCTTAAGAATGTGCATACAAATATTGTGGTAATTGCTAAAAATTATATGGAAATATCTGCCCATTCTCATGACGATTAGAGAGTAGATATTTTGTTGCAGAAGTTTCTCATACTTATAATGTTAGTAATAAATATCAATCAGTACAGGGTATAATCAATTACTTTCATAAATATTTGGTATTACAGGTACATAATCTCTTATCTATTTGCCTTGGGGACCAAACACTTTCGGTATTCAGAATTTTGTTGATTTTGGAATTAATGGTCTTGAGAGTTGTTTTTGGTAACGAGATAGATATAGATAATAAAATTACTATACTAATGTTTTATGTTAAATTTAAGTGCTACTAATAACATTGCAACTCTGCTGACAGCAACATGATTGCTGAGGATCAATGTCGGCTGTGTTGGTGTGGCATTGGTGACATTATGAATCACTAACAATGTCAGTAATGTGTGAAAATCTAGTGCAGATTCAAGGAAGCATACCGCTCACACGCTGACATTCCTGACATCAACACTGAAATCCTAGCAGTCATGTCAGTGTTGGTGGCATCATCGTCGATCATAAATCTACTCAAAAAACATTAAAATTTTAAAGTAAAGCATAAGATATAACTTCACACACAAAATGGCTCAAATTAAACTATGCTAAACACCTGAAAATGTATTTACATGCAGTAAAACACAAAACTATTTTGAGGATCCTGGAGAAAAATGTTGATCACTATCGCCATTGTTGTCATGGTTATTATGGTCATGGTCTGTGTTCCCGCCGCCTCACGCTCTAAACGGAAACCTCATTCACCTCAAAAAGAACACAAAACTTTCGGCTTTCAAAATTTTAGATAAAGATTATGTACCTATATAACAATGTGTGTGTGTGTGTGTGTGTGTGTGTGTGTGTCTGTGTGTGTGTGTGTGTGTGTGTGTGTGTGTGTGTGTGTGTGTGTGTGTGTGTGTGTGTGTGTGTCTGTGTTTACCTGCATGTGTGCATATGCTAGAATTTATTAAATTAAATCAAGTAAAAATATTATTTAATAATTTTCATGGTATTCACGAAGTCAAAAATACATATTTAGGGATAAATCAGATCGTTATTTCTTCACCATGTTATGGAAAAATGTTTTTATGTGCATGAGATCAAAATTGTGTAAATAAGGAGTAAGAAAAAATATACTAATTCTATAGTGAATACCATAGAAGCATAGTCACACTGCTTGCAGGAAAAGAAGAAGCTTTGCTATTTTATAATAACTCGGCCTAACAAGCTATTATATATTGACTAAGCAATATTTGGTCACATTTCCACTGCCCTAACATGATCTGCTTGTTTTGTTCCTCATGACTGTGCTGTCCGTCTACTTTTTTTTTCTTAGCTGTGTTGTTCCCCATTGGATTCTACCCAACTGTTTGTCTATACCACATTTGGTGTTCTTGTGTAACATATTGAACATATTGTCACACCAATAGTATCCCATGAAATGCATATGTAATATTTTTTGTACATCTTTTCCCTCCATCTCATATTTTTGTTATAAATTCCATTAACTCATCTCTCCAAACCCTAGAATTCTTACATGTAAAATGTATCTTCTTGGAATTACAGTCATCTAAAGTGTGACCATGGATCAGAGATAGGAAGGTTTACCTTTTTCCTCTCCAATACCAGGTGGTGGTGGAGAATATCGAAATATGGCCATAGGAAGACCACGGCCACTCCCCCTTCCCTTTTGCAATGTCCCAGGGGTAGGGATGATGGATAACATGGGTCTCAGAGCTCACTCAAGCCTGCCATCAACAGTTGAAGTGGACTTCTTGATGCCTAACAGCATCATTATACAACACAAAGTGAGCACCAGTGTCTCACTTGAGGAAATTAAAGAGGTGAGTGAGGTACATTGATATAGTGCAAGTATTGCCAAATTCAAGAGTGTTGAAACACACACACACACACACACACACACACACACACACACACACACACACACACACACACACACACACACACCTAAAGTTAGAAAACTGTATTGTACCGAGTACTTTGAAACATGCTATAATTATACTTATTTTCAAAAAAGGAGACATCAAAGACATAAGAACATAAGATAATAAGGAGGCTGAAAAAGGCCAGTTAACCTACTCAAGGCAGCTCCTGTGCACGTAACACTTACCATCAATTTTCTTCATCCATTGAAATGTCCAACCTTTTCTTAAAAGTATCTGCTGTCCCTTCACTTACATGCTTGCTGAGTTTGTTCCACTCCTCTTTTACCCTATTAGTAGACCTATAAAACTTTAGTCGAATAAGCCTCCTGTCTGTAGTATACAAGCTTTTTACAAAAGTGCTCACAAATAGGATTAATGCAATGCTGAACCCAAACCAGCTAAGAGGGCAAGCTGGATTTCAGAGTGGTTATTCAACAACTCACCCCATCCATGCCATTACTTAAGTACAGTAGAATCTCCCATCTAACGAATAATTGGTGCCAAAAATATTGTTAGATACGAATTCGTTAGGTATAGATACATAAACTTATGGGGAAAATTGTAATTGGTGCCAAAACTTCGGCAACACAATGTTATGAAAAGTATTTATTTTTTATTTTTTCAGGAACTATGGGATCGTGCCAGCGAGTTTCCCTTGTTTGGCACGCTCCACGACCTCTCTTCTTACCACTTTGCCTGTATCAGCCCCCAATCAGAGACCCTTGAGTTGATGGATGAGACCAAGTGCTTGCAGGACATCAGCCCTTTCATGTTTATACTGAAGGTGGTGGAGAGGAAGGGTAATGAGACTGAAAAGCGGCTTAATCTTCAAATTGGTCAACTGATTGGGAAAGGTAAATTTGTTTGAGAATGTGTTTTGTTTCTGGAGAATGTTCTCATCTCTTGGCTTAAAGTACTTTATCCTTAGATTTAAGGTTCCAGTAAGGAAGAGTGGGCACATCGGACATGTTTTCACGTTTTAACTTGTACTAAAAAAAAAAAAATGTAGTGGGATCATTGTTCAATATACACAATTTAAAATTTCAGATATTATACTAATACTTTGTAAATTTTTTGAGATATCACAGTTATTTTCATGGTGGATTTGGTGAATAAAAAATTATGTATACTGATTCAATGGGTGGGGCACATTGAACTTTACTTTGCAGTACATTGATCCATGTCCACTGGTGTCATTCTGAGAAGAAAAAGAAATTCATACACAGTTTCCAATTTATTCTTTGCATAATAATCCTAACAGCTAACAATTACGAAGTTATTGACATGTATTGGTCTAACTCTATACTAAATTGAATAATGGACTGCATCACTTTGGTTCCATCTGTAGGTGGGTAGGCACATCACAATGTCATCGATCATTACTTGTCCTTACAATCTGGCTTTATGACTTTTTCACATTTCCTCGATTGGCAATAAAAATCAACATCATGTGATGTTTCTCCATTTTCTGTTGCTGTTTCACATATTTGGCCAACATAAAATACCCAACTGGAATTCTCAGGTTTCAGTTTAATTAGAATGAAGTCACCTTCCTGTGGTTACTTTGCTGATTGATCTTCAATAAAATTATCATCAAAATCTTCTCCATCTCTATTCGATTCCTTGTGATGAGAAATGTTTCAATTAAGAAATGAGGTTTCACTTAAAAAATCTAACCCACGTTACTAATGGAGAAATGAGGTTTCACTTAAAAAATCTAACCCACGTTACTAATGGGCAGAGGCCTACCATCTAAGGCCTCCATTAAGTCTACCGGGGCCACTTTTTTAAGGATGAAAAAAAAAGCTTTCTCATGAGAACTATCTTTGCCAATAGTTAACTGGTTTCTTCCTTTCCTTAGATAGCTTCTGTTTCTGTTTGTTCTGTGCATTTATCTTTTCCGGAGTGCTTGTGATCAATTTGCAGCCAACAACTTTCCTTTTATATCTCATTGAACCATATTCAAAGTGCTCTGTTTTGAATGGTTCAAAGTGCCTGCCCCATTTTCTGGCATTTAAGATTTTATTTTATTTTATCAAACTATGATACAAGTATTTGCAGATTAAACCAATTTTTTTTCTTCTTTTTCTATCCTTAACCCTTGGTGCCGGTAGGCTTATTGGAGGCTATCAGACCATACTGAGATTATGTGCAAGTCTTCCTGTAGGCTTTGCCTGTCGCTGTCTGAGATTGAAAGAGAGAGAGAGAGAGAGAGAGAGAATTCATTGTGTTCTTGGCTTTTTTACGTAAAGTTTATATTCCGCTTTCTTTTTGAGTAGAATATCCCACACTCAAATATACAATACATTTTTTAATAAGTTTCACGAATTATGTTCTTTGATATTGTTTCAGATCTCCAAAAATTTGATGCCTTAAAGAATCCAGAAGTTAATGAGTTCCGGGGAAAGATGAAAGCTCTCTGTGATGAGGTGGTGGCATCAAGAAATAAGCTAACCTGGAGTGAGCGGGTAAGGATAGAGATTGTCCATGTATTAATGTATAAAGGATTTCTTTATATATTTGTTCAATCTTCTATGCTGGGAAATACAGTAATCAATTTTATTTTCATTCAGTGTGTATATTAATTTCAAGTGTTTATGAAATGGAATTTAAATTGTTTTTTATGCGGTAAAACTTCATTTAAGGGATATGAGAGATGGATGCATCTTCATAACTAAAACATAAAGGAAAAAGAGCATTTGTGTAAAGTAAAGTTGATAATGTTTATTGAAGAATAATGGAGGTTTGATAATTAATTAAATATTGCTTTATTAGGTGCAGTACCAGTATCCAGCACGCATATCAACCAACCCCCAACTGGCCACTTATATAACTGACAGGCTTCAGGAGGACCAGCTGTTGTTATCAGTCCAGTTTGACACTTCCATGGAGGTGAGTGTCAGGGAGCACCAGGTTTTTCAGTTGTATATATTTTTGTGTTTGTATATATTTGGATATATTGAGACAATGGAGGAGAACCGGTAGGTGAAGGGGATAATGAGATATCATGTGAGGTGTAAGTTTGAGAAGAAAGCCACAAATGGGATGGATGGACTGTGTGAAAAGAAGGATGAATGAAAGAGGAATGTCTTTGGAGCAAGGATGGATTATTGTGTATGATAGAGGTGAGAAGACAGCAGTGATACATGCAAGAGTTTTGGCATGGCTCTCAACAATCTTTGGTTTAGATTTCCACATATCTGATGTGATCTGTTAATCAAATCAGGTGTGAGGCAGAAGAGTTTGTCTGAATGAAGTGGCAGGGTTAGACCAGTTGGGTCTTGTCGCTGAGATGACCCTACCCAGACTGGTTAATCTAATCACACAATGACTGTGGGATGACCTCTTTCCTTTAGGGATCTACATGTACCTTACACTTTTACACTCTTCAACTGAAAACTCATTAAAATGGCCTCACCACGCCCAGCCTCGGAATCCCCATTTGTGGAGGGGATCATAAATGTCCCCAGGCCAGATTGCCTTTCAGCTGACGACCTTGGGTGTCTTGACACTTCCTCTAATACTTTTTTTTTTTATTGATTTCTGCAATATTCGTGGCCTTAGGTCTAAATTCCAATCTCAGGGTTCTGTCCTATCGCCCATTCTCTTTATATTATTCATCAATTATCTAAATCTGACTCGATACCCTATCCACTCCTATACTGATGACACCACTTTGGATGGCTAGGCTTCCCTTGTCTTTCTATGATATAACTTACTATGCTCATCGTCAGAATTTTTTTGGATGTCCTTTCTGCCCTCTTTGTGGCTTAGAGTTTTAGTGATGATAATAGATAACAAAAATTCACAAAAAGACTGAAAATAGCTGGATGCTTACCCCCTCTCACTTTACCATGCATTCAACTTTTTTGTGTTTATCAAGCAGCTACTGTTATCTTATGCAGACAGTTAATAATACCACTTCTGTATTGTATCTTTTATGTATAATGAAATGTTGGTGTCCATGGTGATAAAAGATTTGATATGTACGTGTCAGTAAGTTTTCTTGCTTGTTTGTATGATTGTGTTTTCTTTCTTTTTCAGGTGCAGCCCACATATACATTTCGTGTCTCATTTGATATGAAGACAAGAGAGCTTTTGAACATAGCTTTAACCAAACTGGCTGTCACATTTGAACTTGAGCAGCCCGCAGAAAATTTTGTATTGAAGGTTAGTGAAAGAAACACCTGTTCAACACTTGCTATTTATCATACCAATGATGGAAGTATGTATGAAAGATGTGGCATGGAAACTTGTGCAAATGAATTGAAGTGAGGTGTAGTGGAGTGAATGAAAATAATATTTTGAGGTGATTTGGTCATCTTGAGAGAAAAAAAGCGTGAAGAGTTGGTGAAGAAAGTACATATGAGTGAAATTGAGGCTCCTAAGATTAGGAGAAGACTACTTGTAAGATGGAGACATAAAGTAAAGGGGTACATGCATGTAGTATTATTGTGGGTTTTTCCAAGATTTTGGTACAGAGCAAATTTGCAAGCATTGTGTAGAAAGTACTTTAAGTTTATTTATTGTAAAATCTCCTGTATCTTTCAATGGTTAAGCCATCTTCATGTCCTGCCTTACTCTTGCTCATTCTCCTATTGAATTCTTGATGTCATTTCAGGCTACTTCAAGGTTCATTGCTTCTTTGATGGGGTCTTCACTTTACCTATCATGACTTCTATATATTTTTCTATAAATTTCTTCCACTACTTTTATCACATTTAAAAAAAATTTCTTTGCTTATTGGTCTTTTAAAACATCTTCTTAATGCATGCTTATTTAGAATCTTGCTCACCCCCGGTGGCAATGATAATATATATAAAATAGATAGTATATCAATAGGCAAATAATATAATCAAGATGCAAATACTCAAAGTTGTAGTGAAGGAGTTAAGTACAGTGGTAGATCAGTAACAGTGTAAAGTGAAGGCAATATCAGAGGCCTTGAAGTTTAGGTAAATACATTAGAATTTGCCCATCATTAAATATTGTCATATTGCAGACTCCAGGCCGGGAGGAATACCTTATAGCAGATGTCCCCCTGTCTCAATACATGTATGTCCGTGAACACGTGTGCCAAGATGATTGTTCCTCAGTGCCTCTAGTCATTGTACATTGGAAGACAATTCAAGGTAAGTTAATGTGAATTTTCAATGTATTTCAAAACCTTATATTTTTCGTTTGTATTTCCTCTCTCTCTACTTTTTCTTGATGTGGAAATGAGACATACCAAAGGCTATGCAGTTGGTCCCCAATGTATGATTTTTAAAACTTTATAATGGTGGAAAAGCAAAAACCTATTCAGTAGAAACCATACTTCAATTTTATTTATTGTTTTTGAATTTATTATATATATATTTTTTGTCTTTACCCAGGCTATTGATATGGAAAGTAACTGTTTGCAGGCACCAAACCTTAACAAACTCCGCCTCTAATCAGCTTCCGTGCATGTTGTGCCTGGTTGTTCTCTAGTCTATTATTGTGAAGGGCATTTTAAAATTAGATCTATCTCTGAATCTCTGAATAGAAGTGCAGTGCCATAGACTACACTATACTTGACTGGACACTCAAAATCTGACCTTTTGCAAACCGGTCCTACAGCAGATTTTTAGAAAAATCAAATAAAATACTTAGAAATAAGATAGGAACCTCAAATAAAAAGCAAACACTTCAGAGTGATGTAGAGAATATGTTTATGAGCAACAAAAACAAATTAGTCAACGTACGTCATCAGTGGGCGACAATTATTAAATCCTAAGAAACCAAGAAAAACACAAAATTTGCAATAATTTCCAGGAATATTGGAATTTCAATCTGAAAACACTTACATGCATAGCCCATGTAGTCTATATTAATATGCAATACCATAGAATACACCATACGTGACTGTGCACTCGAAATCGGGTCTTTTGCAAATGTGTCCTGAGGCGATTTTTTGTTTGTTTTATTTAAATAAAATACTTAAAATCATCATAGAAACCTCAAACAAAAAGCAAACACCTCAGAGTGATGTGAAGAATATGTTTATGAGCAACAAAAACAAATTAGTCAACATACGTCATCGGTGGGCGACAATTATTAAATCCTAACACCAATAAAAAACACAAAATTTGCAATAATTTCCAGGAATATTGGAATTTCAATCTGAAAACACTTACATGCATAGCCCATGTAGTTTATATTAATATGTAATACCATAGAATACACCATACGTGACTGTGCACTTGAAATCGGGTCTTTCGTAAATGTGTCCTGAGGTGATTTTTTGTTTGTTTTATTTGAATAAAATACTTAAAATCATCATAGAAACCTCAAACAAAAAGCAAACAACTCAGAGTGATGTGAAGTATATGTTTATGAGCAACAAAAACAAATTAGTCAACATACGTCATCGGTGGGCGACAATTATTAAATCCTAAGACACCAATAAAAACACCATATTTGCAATAATTTCCATGAATATTGAAATTTTAAACTGAAAACGCATACATACATAGCCAATGTAGTCCATACTAATATACATGCATGCTTGAAATAAGATTTGAAACTATTTCCAAATATTCTGTTTGTTTTCTACGTTTTCACTGAGCATGGCAGGATACACAACACCTTAGTGTTGAGAGTAATTGTAAAATATAACCAAAACTTGAACACAACACCTTAAGTCACTTGTAATCAATTCATTCATACTCATACTTCACTCATACTTTCATATACCCATAAATAACATCAAGAAGAAAAAATTTAACATTCCTAATCAACTTACGATGTTTGCTGAGTGTCATCGAGAGAGCGTTTCTCAGAGACTGTGTAAAATAACTCCATTGTAATTCCTTATTGGTGATGGTCTCTAGTCAGCTTGTTGGTTTCATTGCCTCCTCCTCCTCTTCTATCTAGCAATGTTCTTTCCAATGACCTTATCACCATACATCACTTTCCCGGCGTACGTACTTTTCCTTTTATCCTGCCATGCTCAGTGAAAACGTAGAAAACAAACAAAATATTTGGAAATAGTTTCAAATCTTATTTCAAGCATGATTCAGAGTATACAATAGAAGCTGATGAAGCTACGGTCACACTAGGTTTTGCTAACGCTAGCCTGGCTTCCGTTTTTTCTGGATTTACAGCGATATGACTACCAGTCTGGTCACACACGTAGAACTAACCTTGTGGAATCAGCTGATCATAACAACACAAGCCGTTATGGAGGAAGCACTTCTCTTCTTCTTCTTCTGCTCATGAACATTTTCCATGAGACTTATAATAGCGTCATGGGACCAATGAATTGAACTATTTATGTTGTTGACCTTTGTAAAGGATTGTTTTGGTCTTCTTCTTCTTGTGACCTCTTTCGCCTTTTGCCTTTCGCGCCACGAATTGTTATGAAAAATTTATTCCCAAGCCGATATAACGATTATATGACATTTGATCACAATCAAATCATATTCAGGAATGGTTATTTCACAATATGTGATGTTTTATTTCAGAAATTATTGCGAATTTGCCAGATTTTTTTGCTATAAACAATATGCTTTATACACAACTCCCACACGATTTTTCACTCAAACTTGTAATCTTTATGTTAATTTCCTATTTGCAAAAGTTGTAAAATCATTTTTTATGTTCAGCCATGGTTCAGCAATCATTACTGATTGTAAAGACATGAAATACAATGTCCTAAGTAGAATATGAACTGATAATATGAAGTATTATCTGCACTCATAGCAGCGGAATCTATAGGACCGAAATGTAATATCGTCTATCAGCGATTGTCGCGAGTGTCCAGTCAAGTATGGTGTAGTCTATGGCAGTGCATATGACCATGTTGTTGCAGTACCTTAACAAAAATCGGTCAATCAGTCAATCTTAATAGATGCATTGCGTACAGTCTGGAAGTAAAAATAAATAAGTTATGTACTTGTAATGCTTAAGCTGTTTACTGGGGAGGAACTGCTGTGGTCGGGCACCACAGTGGGGGGTTGGGCTTGCCTGGCTGACGTTCTGGAGAGCATCTTCATAGATGGATACCGGAACTGAAACCCATGCAACTTTAACTTTAACTTTAACTATGTGAGACATTAGTGTAATGCCAGGACAGTCAAGGTCAATGTAGACACAGAGAATTCCTTCAGATTTACTCAGATTTGGCATGTCTTGTTTTACCTCAGGATCTCACTTAGTTGTGTCTTCTAGTGTGTTAGAAACTTTGGGGGTTATTAAGTAACTTTGAATTTCAAAATTCCCTTAATTTTTATGAGGTCAATGAATGTCAAGAGATTTCGAGCGGATGCCCAGAATCTGATTAGAGGCAACGATAAGATAGATAGGAGGAGAAAAATTTTAACTATAATGATCAGACCAAAACTGGAATATGCAGAAGTAATATGGAAAAACTAGACAAATGTAGATTAGATACGGAGACAGGACCACAAGAGTGTAGCTCATGCCCTGTATATTACAAATAGATAAATACACACACATACACTCACATATGCATTATACTGATGCAAAATTCCTATTTTTAGCCAACAATTTTTTAGTGTGTACATCTTTAACCCATTGTTTACAACTATTGTGAAAGCACATTGGCTTTGTTTTTTTCACAGTTGACATTGAAAACTTATATGGTCCAATAGAAGATCCAGGTGTAAAGCATATAAGAAACTCCTTCTCTGGAACAACCCTGAGTAAAAAGAAGTATGTCTCTTCGTGGTCCATTAGCGAAGACTTTCACTTTCGCATTGGGGCCATCAGTAACATGACAGTTTCTGCTGATGACCAAGTTGAGGTGAGTTGTGGTACTCTTAGCTTACATTTTCCTGTTTGTTATTGGATAGTTTCGAGAATAGTCACAAACACTCATGAATATATATATATATATATATATATATATATATATATATATATATATATATATATATATATATATATATATATATGTATATATATATATATATATATATATATATATATATATATATATATATTCGTAAGAGAAATTCTGATGACCTTGACCAGTCAACAAGTATTTAGCTTGTTATATTTCCTTTCTGCACAGTATTATGAAGCAACCAAAACAGAGAGACAAGTATCTTTCACATTCAGAGTTGAGTTTATAGTTTTCTCCATTTGTCGGGACAGACAGCATTTCTGAACCTTATACTCCATTGTTCCTGGACCGAGCATGACTGCTTGTTGTTTTGCCATTCATGACAGGCTTGAGATTTTCATTTAAAAAGTTCTATTTTGATGTTTTAATGTTTCATTGTATATACATATGTTTTAGTGAGAAATAAAAAGTTTAATTTTAATTAATGTGCTTTACAGAAGCACCATACTGTCACAGCTCCTACACATAGGCGGTCATATTTCCTTCACAAAAACAATTATCAAGCATATCTCCTACACCTACTGTGTGTAGGTGATATGCTATATCTATGTAGAAAATATGTTACTATTCTAAAATCTGCTAAATTTGTAGATGTGCTTTGTAGGAAATACGCAGTATACATGGTGTAGGAAATAAGGCGCGGCCCCGTTTAAAATTACCACTAACAATTAATGAAAACCTCTAAGAGAGGATGATCAAAGTTGACTTAAGAATGTGAGGTAACTAGTGGATCTTTCTTTGCAGAATGCCTATGGTTATTCAGATAGGTTGTCAATCAACTAATAATTTACTTTTTTTCACACTTCTTCCTTCACCAAAATGAGAGCTTATGTTAGATAGAATAGCAACATTGAAAATTATACTCTTATCACATCAGTTATGAGTGTCATATTCACAGGTGTTGGTGGAGGCAGGGTTGTATCATGGGAGCAGAGCCCTTTGTGAGACCAAAGTGACTCAAGAAGTAAGCATCTCTGAGGGAAGTGGTGATGTGGAGGAGGATCTCACTCTTCCCATTGATGTCTGCAACATTCCAAGAAATGCACGGCTTTGTCTGGCCATATATGAAGTCAGCCGAAGTGCCAAGGCGACCAAGGCCCGGGCATCAATTGGCAGCAGACCGGTAGGTTTGGATTCATATACAGTAAACCCAGACTAGCCTAAGAGTAAGAGGATTTTGGTTACACTTAAAGTCTGGATTTTCAGGAACCTAACCCCATTGTTAACCACTTCATTACTGATGAATATCCATTGTAATTCATGGAAAAAATTTGGCAGAGGAACCATGTATTACTCTTGTAATTCATAGCTACACTGGCATTACATAGAGGTTTATTTTTTCGGCGTGTATGATTTTTATGACGTTTCAACAAGTTGACAAATCTGGCAACTAACCATCTATCAATGGCAAAGCAAATGGAGCTTGCTTGGCACCTACTATATGTTGGAAATGAAGGGGTGAGGTTCAACTGTACGTATGTATATTTATGTACATTAATGAAGTATGGGTCTGTTAGAGTATTAGAAACAGGTCTGGAACGCTTCTCTATTTATCCCATTGAAATATAATTTTGGTATATGATTGACCAGCTTAGGATTTGGCTTTTATGTAAATAACCTTGTCATTGATTGAGGGAATAGTGTACTTTCATAATGATGCACAAAAATAGTAATATTAGAGATAAGATGTAGATGTAAAATTTCTATAACATATAGCGTAATGGTGACTGACTGTTTTCTAATGAAAATATATTTGGACAAAACTCGTTGATTCTGATTGAATTTTGTGCAATTCCCCTTTGTAATATGTAATTGAAGAAAGTGAAAAGAAATATTTGATGAAACTTTGATGTGAAATCTGCAGTACAATATTTGATAAGATAATTATCACTAAAATGTATTGAAATTCACTTTGAAACTTTTTGTTTCCAGGAGCTGTACAAGAATCCATTGGCTTGGGTGAACACAGCTGTCTTTGACTATAGAAACCAGCTTAAGACTGGTGCAATGTCCCTCTATGCATGGAAGATCTCAGAAGACCAGATAGGAGAAGCCATGCCTAACCCTCTGGGGACACTGGTGAGCAACCCTGACCGTGATCAGGCTGTCACACTCACCATCACTTTCCCACGCTTCAGCTGCACCTCCAGTATTATGTTTCCTTCCAAGGACAGGATCATTACTGAAGCCAAGGAAAATCCACAGAGTGATGAGGTGAGCTCTTGTTTGCGATGCTTTGTTAATGGTATCATTCTTTGAGTTGCAACAGTTCTCATGTTTAGTTTTAGAACTATGTACACAGTTTACATTGACATGGGATGTAGTTGAAACACAAACTACAACAACGTAAATACAGTTAGGTAAATACACACCCACACACACACCCATGATAAAATCCTGTTTATGAATTTTGCAATGTTGTTAAATCCAACATTGATGTCATTCATCATTTGATATTTAACATACATTTAGAGATTACCAAATTTTAAATTTTCATACTGTTTATGAATTTTGCAATGTTGTTAAATCCAACATTGATGTCATTCATAATTTGATATTTTACTTAGAAATATATACCGTTTGTTAAAGAAAAGAGATCCGTTATCATTCTCTTTTCTCCAAAGACAACACCAAGCCCAGCAATGATGGAAGAGATCCAAGCAATAGCTGAGCGTGACCCCCTGACTGAGCTACATGAACAGGAACGCAAACTATTGTGGTCACTGAGAAATGTTTGTCGGCAGGAGCTTCCTCACCTTCTGCCCAAGCTTCTGCAGTGTGTTGAGTGGGACAACAAGACAGAGGTGTGTTTGAAGGTGGATGTTTCAATCTAGTTGTAGTATATAGGATATGTTGTCCTATCCCCATATTTACTTTTACCCAATTTAATGAAGGACCAATGGATTTTCTTCCCCTGTGCTACATACACCTCCAGCATATTCCAGGTAACAATGTCTGTATAATCATCATCATCCTCTTTGAGTGCACAGCAGGACAAAGGCTTCTCTCAACCTTCTCCACACATTCCTATCGGCCACTCATCTATTTGAAGCCCCTCAAGCAAAACTGTCTAATTCATCTTTCCATCTAGTTCTCTGTCTGCCCTTCCTCCTCTGACCATCCATGGGTTGCATTCTGTTACTCTAATTGTCCATCTATTATCTATTGGGAGCATAATGTGTCCTGCCCATTTTCATGTTTTCTTATAATTGTAATCAAGATATCTTCAACTTTCACTTGTTCCCTAATCCATGATGCTCTTTTTTTTATCTCTCCATGTTATACTGAGTATTATTCTCTCCATTCTCCATTGGGCACTGAAGTTTTTGAAAGAGGAATAGAGAGAATAATGCTTGGCATAACATGGAGAGTTGGTAGAGAGCATCAAAGATTAGAGAGCAGAACAAAGTTGAAGATATCTTCTGTATAATGGTGACCTGCTTTAATGAGTTTAACTGGTTCTAGAACCTTAATCATTTCAGCCATTTTTATTTATAGCCTGTATTGTATTGAAATACATGTACATTAATACCTCAGTAATATTGAGGTTATTGTAACAATGTTTAAAAGTAATTTAAAATTGATGTAGATAAGTGTATCACATCAAGATGAAATACATTATGTTCTAGTTCTTGTTAGTTCTTGTTTTGTGAATTGTATATTATTGCCTCAGGTGGCAGAAATGATCTCGGTGTTGGAGGAATGGCCAAAACTATCTCCTGATCATGCTCTGGAGCTGCTTGATTATGCCTATGCTGAGCCTGCTGTCAGGAGTTTTGCCATTGAGTGCCTCACCCATATAAGGTGAGTCCATCATTTTTATTGAATCATTTAGTGGGCGTATAGTGGGTAGTATAAACTAAAATTTATTCAATATTGTGATTTGAATAAAATTTTCTATTGAGAATCTAACTTGCAGAAGAAAAATTATTCAAAAAATGTGGATAATATCTGTCTATTGACCATTGGCCCTGAATCTAAAGTGAGATACACTCATCCATTGTATTCATGGAGTACAAAAGATTAAGTGTTGGAAATAACATTAAGTGAATATTTTCCTGTTGAAGTGGGACTACGTGAGGGATGTGTGATGTCACCTTGGTTTTACAATATGTATATGGATGGTGTGGTAATGGAGGTATATGTAAGAATGTTAGGTACAAAGGAAGAACAGACAGTAACAGTTTTACTGAACCAAACGTGTGTGTGTGGCTTTACTCTTATTAATGTATCTATATGTTAAGAGACAAAAGGACAGCAAAGTGGAAAGCTCCTCCCCAGTCACCCCTTCCTACAGCTGAAAGAGGAAGCAATCTTGTGTAGCGTGGACAAACTAGCATTGGATTTGTATAGGAAAGTGAGAAACTCTCAGTAGCATGTTTTCTTCATGAAATGGTTTTGCTTTCTTGCCTTTACAGTGATGATGACCTGTTACTATACTTGTTGCAACTGGTGCAGGCAATTAAACATGAAAATCACCTCTACTGTCATCTAGTGGAATTCCTCCTCACTCGTGCATTGAGGAACATGCGCATTGGCCATTACTTCTTTTGGCATCTAAGGTATGATTTTTAGATATATTCAGAATTGCTGAGAGCACAGATTAAATTATACTTCATCATTCTATTATTGAAAAATGTTAGGTAGTCCATCCTTATGTTTTGATAACAATGTAATGTAATGTAAGCCATATCAGTTAAGATGTACAGCTCAATATAATGCACTGTTGTAAGCTATAATATACTATTTTCTTCAAAGGTCAGAGATGCATGTACCTTCAGTTTCAATTCGGTTTGGTCTCATCCTTGAGGCCTACTGTCGAGGCTCATTGGAGCACATGAAGAGTCTTGTGCGACAGCTGGATGCCCTCCATAAATTCAAAGGTATTTCTGTTCTGAACATGATGACCCCCTTTGATTTTGGGGAATGAGTTACCTCTACTCTCTTCATAGAAAGTTTACAGATGGAAAATATATTTAATCACCTGAGCATGTAGAGCTAAGAAAAAAATGCTAATTCTTAGCTTGGACTTTATAAACACATTTAAAGGTAAATTTTTTTGTCATATTACTAAGTTCAACTGGGAAAAAAAAAAGTTCCTCATAATGACTTGTGTTGATTGTAGATTATAATTTTTTTCCTTCTTACTCCTCACTCTTTATGGACACATCCTGACTTGAGCTTTACCCACAGAGCTCAGGGGAATGGTGAGTGAGAACCGATCAATGCGGGACAGGGCAGAACGGCAGATGCGAGAACAAATGAAGAAATCCCACAACTTCGCCACACTGTCCCACTTTCTTAACCCCATTGACCCAATGTACAGGATCAGCACCATCAAGTATGCTCCTTTGTTATTGTTATGAGGGTAGGATTTGGTTGTAGAATCTCTTGGGAACATATGACAGTAATATTTCATGAATGTCAGAGTAGGAAAGAATTTGAGTGAACATTACAGTGAACATTAGGGTAAATATTGATTTACATAGCTTTCCATGTCCTAATATTACCATCAATAATCATCAAGAAATATGTATATTATTTATATTGACACAATCAGTGTGACCATTCTCTGATATAATAAAATTTTCATCCAGCAGGAAATTTGTCATAGTGAATGTAATACACTAAGTTGATTGATATACTCATTTTGTCGTCATCATGAGTGATAATTTATAATTTGTGGCTTTCCAGAACAGAGGAGTGTAAAGCCAAAGACAGCAAAATGGCTCCTCTCTGGCTGGTATTTGAGAATGGAGATGCTCATGGAAAAAGTATATACCTGTTGTACAAATATGGAGATGACTTGCGGCAAGACATGTTGACGCTACAGATGATCCGAATCATGGATAAGCTGTGGAAAGACAATGGGATGGACCTAAGGTCAGTTGAAAATGTTTTGGTTAGTCAGTAACTTTTGCAGATTTAGAATATTTATGTATTTATCTAGTTATTTACCAAGGAAAAGAACTATACTTGTACTTTCCTTTCTCCATATCTGTCATTAACCAGACTAATTTAAAATTCTTGGATATTATTTTTAGCTTGGACCACCTCTATATTTAGGTTGTTCCAGATATCAATGCTTCGGTATGGAAAGTTATATTTTTTGGTATCCTTCTTAGAATTTTTATTTTATTTCATTTTTTCATGAATTCCTATATCTCTTGAGTCCTATACAAACATCTTCTCTATCCACTTGTTTCATCTCCTTATGAGTAGAAGATAAGAAAGGAAACATCGGGAAATAGTACTTTATGCACAAGTTCTTACACAAAAAATAATTAAATTCATTAAAAATAAAAAATTAGAAATATACTTAATGTGATTCTAAACAGATAAAGTATAGTCAAAAACTTACCTAATTTAATCTTACCTTACGTGTAGGATGGAGAGTTGACAATGTCCGTGGGAGGCATTGAGGATTCTGGATTCGGGTCAAGATTTATAGAATATTCAAATTCAAGATTTATAGAATATTCAAATTCTCTAGAATTTACCACGAGCCGCTTATCAAAGGTCAAAGAGGTGTATGAGGCTCACGAGCCGTGATTTGGCCACCACTGCTATATAATACACTTCTTGTGTATTTTCTTAACAGTTATGTTCCAAAAATAAAAGGGAGAAAAATGATTGAAATATATTGAGATGAATAATCTGATCCTAATTTATTTCACAGAATGAACCCATACAGCTGTATGTCAACAGACAACCGTGAAGGCATCATCCAAGTAGTGCTTAATGCTGAAACTATTGCTAACATCCAAAGACAAAAGGGCATGTTCTCAGCTACTTGTGCATTCCGAAAGGGATCACTGCTTGGTAAGAATTCTTGCAAGTGTTTTTCCTTCAGGTATGCAGAGAGACAGAGAGAGAGAAAGAAAGGGAGGGAGAGAGAAAGAGACAGGGAGAGAGAGAGAGAGAGACAGGGAGAGAGAGAGAGAGACAGGGAGAGGGAGAGAGAGAGACAGGGAGAGGGAGAGAGAGACAGGGAGGGAGAGAGAGAGAGAGACAGGGAGAGGGAGAGAGAGAGAGAGAGACAGGGAGAGGGAGAGAGAGAGAGAGAGAGAGAGAGAGAGAGAGAGAGAGAGAGAGAGAGAGAGAGAGAGAGAGAGAGAGAGAGAGAGAGAGAGAGAGAGAGAGAGAGAGAGAGAGTGAGAGAGAGAGAGAGAGAGAGAGAGAGAGAGAGAGAGAGAGAGAGAGAGAGAGAGAGAGAGAGAGAGAGAGAGAGAGAGAGAGAGAGAGAGAGAGAGAGAGAGAGAGAGAGAGAGAGAGAGAGAGAGAGAGAGAGAGAGAGAGAGAGAGAGAGAGAGAGAGAGAGAGAGAGAGAGAGAGAGAGAGAGAGAGAGAGAGAGAGAGAGAGAGAGAGAGAGAGAGAGAGAGAGAGAGAGAGAGAGAGAGAGAGAGAGAGAGAGAGAGAGAGAGAGAGAGAGAGAGAGAGACAGACAGACAGACAAAGACAGAGAGAGAGAGAGAGAGAGAGAGAGAGAGAGAGAGAGAGAGAGAGAGACAGAGAGAGAGTGAGAGAGAGAGAGAGAGAGAGAGAGAGAGAGAGAGAGACAGACAGACAGACAGACAGACAGACAGACAGACAGAGAGAGAGAGAGAGAGAGAGAGAGAGAGAGAGAGAGAGAGAGAGAGAGAGAGAGAGAGAGAGAGCGCGCGTGCGTGGGTGTGTGTTGCAAAAAGATTAAGTACATAAATGCACCTTGGTGCCACCACTTTAAGAAAAAAATAATAGACACCAACCTTTAAAAACTACAGAGTTGGATTTGACTACCACATATTTTGTATGTGGTAGCCCACGCAGTATGACTGCAACCCTCAATACCCCTGATACAGCTCTGCGCAGAGGTACCTTAAGCTCATTGGTTATGATACTGCACAAAGCACACTCAGATTAGGTGACAAAATTTACTGGTTGCCTTATATATTTGTTTTCCTACCAATAGCATGGCTGAAGGACCACAACCCTACTGAGACACTGCTCAATAAGGCAATCCATGAATTCACTCTTTCCTGTGCTGGCTATTGTGTGGCCACCTACGTCTTGGGGATTGCTGATCGTCACTCCGATAACATTATGGTTATGAAAAATGGCCAACTCTTCCACATAGACTTTGGACACATCTTAGGTCACTTCAAGGAGAAATTTGGCATCAGGAGGGAGCGGCAGCCCTTTGTTCTAACTCACGACTTCATCAATGTCATCACCAAGGGCAGACAAACACAGACACGGTCGGAAGAGTTTGAGCACTTCAGAGGATACTGTGAAAAGGTAGTTGATTTTTGTAATTTTCATCATTATGATACAAGTTTTCCAAAGGATAGGATGTGGATCCAGACTTGAAAAATCATCAATGAAGTGTAACGTGAATCACAACATATCACATTCAATCACTTAGAATATATCCCTGCAACCTGCTAATTTTCCTTTATATTTATAAGTTGAATATGGGTTATTCAACATTATTTTTCCTTTAAATTACTTCCTTTATGATGAATGAAGTCATACATGAATATGCCCCAAAATAAATATTTCATCATCATATTGCAAGGCAGTCGCATGGTAACATGGTTAACCTTCCCACCAGTGTTTGGATGCATTTTTCTAAGTTGATAGTTTAATGGTTATGTGGAATAACAATTAATTAAAGGTGACTGCGGTAATTTGGGTCATGTAGTGACCTTGTGTCCTACGTGAATAGCCTGTTACAGACTCAATGACTAATGATAAGGTGAACTTTGTGGATCAAAGCCACTTTCACTCCTAGATATAGAATAATAATTAATTAATTCACTATACCTCATCTTGCAGGCATTCCTGATATTAAGGAAGTATGGGTCTTTCATTATCTCACTGTTTGCCATGATGATATCCACTGGGCTTCCTGAATTGCAAAGTGAAAAGGATCTTAACTACTTAAAGGAAACTCTAGTAAGTAATAGAAATATTTTTGTCTTCAGTTCACATATTTTATGATTTTATGGATATGTAATTATATTCTTAACCTTGATAACACAGTCACTTCTGCAAGTCTATAGTGAATTAAACCAGCTTACCATTTCCTTTGCAGAAACTTGACTTGTCAGAAGATGAAGCGAGAGATCATTTCCGCTCAAAATTTGATGAGGCGTTGGCCAATGCCTGGAAAACATCTGTAAACTGGGCCTTCCATTCCATGGCTAAAAAGAACCCCTAAAATTGGGACATGTTTTGTCCAGTTTTTATTCATATTCAAAAGCATCCTCATGTTTCCCATGATAAAGGAAAATGTCTACAAGAAAGGACTAGTGCTCCTATGGAATAGGTTGATGTGATTCAATACTGATATCCTTTTGGCATGTTTCCTCCCCTCTAAGTAAAATCAGGTAAACACTTCTTGACATGGGGGTCCAATTGCCCTGGTGTGTTCATCCTCACTCTGGGCTTAGGCTGTGTTATGTATGATTGCCTCCATGGATGAAAGTTTATGCATTATTAATTTATTTTTCTTTTGTTAAGGATTCTATATATTCAGATAATCCTATGCTTTCACCAGCACAGTAACTTTAATTGTGTCGGATCATAGGCATTTGTTGTAGTTTCCATATGTTCATTGTTAATCATCTGAAAGTAGGAAATACTCTTAGGATCTTGCCCTAAATGTTGTGCTTCCTCATAATATCTAGGGGCCGGGTGGTTCTATGGTAGTGTTCAGCTCTTGGCCTATTGGTTACGAGTTCAATTCTGGCACATTGCAGCTTAGTGAGAGGGATAGCACTCGTTAAACCCTAGCAGAGCTGTATGGTATAATACCTATCTAGCTCTGGGGGACTATTTAATCTCCTTTTTAATCCTAAAGCCAATACATTTTTTCATTATATCCTTTATGGCATTATATGAAATGCCATGCTTGAATGTCATTCAGTGTTGAAAAGTTTTATATAAAAAACGATTTTCAAGAATTAGTATTGAATTATCATGTTGCACAACACCGTAGTTGGTTCTTATTTCATGATATTCCTTCAAAGTGTATAAACTTTAAGTTACAGCATGCCTTAAATTATTTTTTCAGATACCGAATTTTGGTGCTAGAAGCATCTGATAAAGTGCTGTCACATTTAAGATTAGACACAAAACTATTTTTTCTGTCTTTGGGGTGTAAAAGAAATTAATGACAATACATATAGATAACCACTGCCACCACTACCCTCTACTCCTCAAAGTCTCCAGCTAATTGGTTGAGCTTATGGCATGCAACAGGTGCTCATTGGTTGGTAGTTAGATGATGTGTCTCTACCAGATCTACTGTGAACTGACCTCCACAATACATGAATGTCAAGGTCAAAGGTAAAGGTTAGAAGAAATAAAATATCGCCATTAGTATTCCCATTAGATGTTATCTTGGGCACCACCTTCAGTGCACCCAACATGAATTTTGGGGACCGGGTGGCTCTGTGGTACAGTGCTCGGCTCATGACCTAAGGGTTGCGAGTTCGATCCTGACTCATGGCAGCTTCTTGGTGAGATGGGTAGTGCTCTTGTTAACCCTAGCAGAACTATAAGTAAACATATATCATGGAGGTCACCTAAGAGCAGCTCTGGGTCAAAGTCCACTTCACATTACCAACCAATGAGTGCCTAATATAAACTGAGCTCGGCCAACCAGCTGGATCCAAGGACCTCAGACATTATGAAAAAAATGTATAGGTACTGTTGTCTTTAATGTTACTGGTTTTTGATGTTTTTAAATCTTTCTTAACATAGTTCATGGCAATTTTCAAGAAATTGAAAGCTTTTTAGAGTATTTCTATTATATCCATTTAAAAAATTTTCACGGATATGCATCTTTTAATTATCATAGCTAGGAAAGATTTCAAACATTAATTTGAAAAAAATATATATTATATGTTAACCCCTAAAGATCGATCACAAGGCACATTTTCTCATCAACGATTAACTGACAATATTTTTCATATTTATTAATGTATACTCTTTCACATGGAAATTAGAATAAGAAAATCATACAAGTGCGAAAAAAGCTTATTGTAAAAGGGATGTTCTAGAAACGGCAAGATTAATCGAGTCATCATATGAGACATGGGATGTATAGGCATATTTGGGTGATCAGTACTATTCATATTTATTGAATGAACTGTTGCAGTGCAATGTCTTTTTTCATATATAAAGGAACAAATTCAAGTGGGGACAATAGCCTTCTAACCCAAATTAATCTCAATAATATAATGTGCTTGACAAAATCCTAAGTTTCATTGTTACGTGTTTAATGTGGTCACCACCTTCCTTCTAATTCCTATCCTATTCTACCATTCATTGCCTGGTAAAATGTTTGTAAGTAAATAAAATGGAAAGGAAAATGCATAAAACATTTCAATTTCAGACAGGTGCAGGAATAGCATCAGAATATTTAAACTTCAGACTAGTACCACCTAATGCATACTTCAGGCTGATTTTGTCACTTCCAAAGATCTGATGTGGCCATGAACACACCAGTCTCATTTAGGTATTTTGCCTGGATGTTAGAGAAAGAATTTGGACACTACTCACTTCAGGGGTTAAATCATAATTATTTCAGAATTGTTTCAACCTTATCCTGACAAATCTGAAAATGTGTTAAGTATTCTTGCAAATGTCGAATTGCTGTAACTGAAGCACTACTGACAGAGACCTGCTGTATGTATGGGTATTGATTGGGCAGCAAACAGTGGTGGTTTCCAGTTCTGGCAAATAAACAGTTGATCTCTATGTTGTGCTAACATCCTGCGGTACCCTAGGCTGTGTCAACTCACTACATTGTGGATAGTATCTATCTGATTATGACCATATATTTTTAGAAAATTATTTAAGGTAAAAATTGGAATTTCTAAGTACTTTACAACTGATAAAAGTTTATTTACCTTATGCATCAAGTAGTATGCACTCTTGGGTAGTCTGATAACCTGTAGAGAATCAAATATAAACATTGAAATGACAAAGAATAAAGGAGGATGATGCCCAATAAAGTGGGAGAACAGAGAAGGGAAAAGTTTGATGCAGACATGGGTTAGATGCAGGAACAAGTGCAGAATCTCCTGCAACAGCTATTCCCTTATGGGATTTCCACTGCTCATGTCTCAATAAATATGTAAGGATTACAAAAAACCACCATCCCTTAAAAGTTGTCAAATTTCTAAAAATTACGATAACTATTTCCAAATATATAATACGTACTATACTCTGATAAATATACTGTTGCAATCTATAGTTCTGGTCAGTGAAAAATAAAGGCTACAGAGCAAAAAAGTCATATAATAAACACTGCCCCCCAAAAAATCTTCCATATAATAAACCTAGCAACACTGTAGGTAAGCAGTGATATCATATAATATATAGTGATTAATGTAGGTAGTCTTCAAGAAAAAAAACTAACAGATTTCAATGTCGTTCTTAAAAATACCCTTGGCAACAACACAAGGTCACATTTGGATTGGCTGTTATCAAGACTGGTAAAAATGGTGAAATCCTTCAACCAGGAACCATGAACACTTATCTGGATTTAACTTAGTGTCAAAATCACATAGCATCCTTGTGATACTGTACTGAGCTCCCATCCCACTTATTCTCTCGGTGTATATCTATTTATCTAGTTGTAATATACAGGGTTTGAGCTACACTCATGTGGTCCTGTCTTTGTATCTATTTTTGTTGAGTTTTTTCTTTATTTATTTTACACTCCTTGCCTTTATAACCTCTTCTTTCAGTCCATTCTTAGGGCATTTTGGCACCATCTTAGTTGCAATTCTCTGTATTTTTTCTAATTTCAACACATGTTTTTTCTTGTGCAGGGACCATATTACTTCTGCATATTCCAGTTTTGGTCTGATCATTGTAGTCATGATTTTCTCATCATATCTTTATCTAGGAAATGAAAAGCCATCTGTATATTCCTTAGCATCCTGAAAGTGTCACCAAATATTCTATCTATATGTTTCTACAGTGATAAGTTGTCCTGTATTACCACTCCCAAATCTTTCTTTTCTTTTGCTATTGCTATATTTTCCCCTAACTTAAACAAAACAAACGCATGAGTATCAAATGACTCACACACACAGGAAAGTTGCCTGAATGATAAAAAAAAAAAAAAAGCAGTCTTAGGGCTCTTTTTTTTTTAACATTCAGGCAACTTTCCTGTGTATGTGTGTGTGTGTGTGTGTGGTGCAGGTCATTTAATACTCATGCGTTTGTTTCATTTAAGTTAGGAGAAAATATATCAATAGCAAAAAAGAAAGATTTGGGATTGGTAATACAGGACAACTTATCAGCAGAGAAACAGATAGAATATATTTGGTGACACTTTCATGATGCTAAGGTTTATACGAATGGTTTTTCATTTCCTAGATATAGATATGAGAAATGACTACAATGATTAGACCAAAATTGGAATATGCAGAAGTAATATGGTCCCTGCACAAGAAAAAACATGTGTTGAAATAAGAAAGAATACAGATAATTGCAACTAAGATGGTGCCAGAATTGGAAGACCTAACATATGAGAACGATTAAAAGAAATGCATTTAACAACACTAAAAGAAAGAAGAGAAAGAGAAGACTTAATCATAATATACAAATTGATAAACTACCTGGAGGAAACAGATAGGAAAGCCCTAATATTGAGAAGAAATTAAAACTAGAAATTTGAGGGGACGCAAGAAAAAATTGCAAAAAGGAATTTGCTTCAATGATATAAAAAAGTACAGTTTTCCGCAAAGAAGTATAGATACTTGGAATGGACTGAAGGAAGAGGTAATAATGGCAAAGATTGTACATCAAGTGAAGGAAAAATTGGACAAATATACAGTGCTCCTCCAATTTTGCATGAAATTGGTCAACATTACAGGCCGCAAAATTTGAATTCGCAAAATTGGAATCATTAACCTCATGGTGATTTTAGTCATATTTTTGGCCTTGTATGTGCACAAATACATGTAATTATACATCCTACAATAAAGAAAAATACAGAAAAACAAACATTATCATTAGCCATAAGAAAATTATTTTAAATGACCATTTTACTGTACCTGGACTTGCAGAGATGGAGATTGGTCTCAGCTGCAAAGTTGGAATATCGCAAAATTGAAACCCGCAAAATTGGAGGGAGCACTGTAGATTCGGGGACAGGACCACACGAGTGTAGCTCAGGCCCTGTATACTACAATAAGACAAACACACACACAGTAATGTATTGAGCTATAGATCTGAAAATGAACGATAAATATTTCAGAATAAAAACACTGATAAAAAAAATCATATCAATACATCTTCACTACAATATGTCACTGTGAACAAACCAAAGGCAATCTACGACAACAATGACCACACAAAAGGTGTTGATCACTTGGACCAAATAGTAAAATATCATAATTTCCCAGGGAAATGTCAGACGTGGACAAAGATCATGTCCTACTTTCTCCAAATGGCTATTATGCTTTTGTGTTATACAAATACTACACAGCTGCTGCCAAGAGACTCATTCTTCCAGTTCCACAAACTACTCATTGATTCACTGATGAATTTTGAGTATGAGGATTGGCCTATAAAATAGGACATCATACATGCAGTTCTATCGGTGACGATGTTGCATCACCTAGGCCATCAAGTCTGAGGCACTCTTCCTTCCTACACCACGAGATGAAGATTCATCATCTGACTTATAAGATGAGGTTGAGACAAGTCCTGGTGGTTCTGCTAGGAAAAGACCTCGTATTATGGGTAAACCCCAATATCTGAACAAGAATTTGAACCATTCCATACATTGCATTGAGAAAGCTCTGAGGTGTCGTGTCTGCTACAGGTTAGGTAAAAGGAAAGACACCAGGTATAAGTGCAAGCTGTGTGATGTGGCATTGTGCACTGCACCTTGTCACAGTTTGTACCATCGCAACACCCAGCTGACCTTGGGTTGTACGGAGATGCATTCGCTGTCTGGGCCAAAATGTTAAATAATAGCCCCCAAATAAAAACTATGCAAAAGCTATACAATGCAGAGTAGATGTAAGCAAAAAAATGCATGCATGTGATCATGTATTCATTCAATTTACCATTTTTTAAAAGTTACTTTTAATTTCTAAGTATAGATTGCTTTTCTTATATTTATATCTGTGCAAACCTACATAAGAGAAAAAGGGGTGGCTGAAAATATTTTGCAATTTTGTTATTTAAATAATATGCAGCTTTGTTGCCTGGCAGTGTATGACTAAACTTTGACCATGAAATCAATTACCAACCCAAGGTGCATGAATGGACTACTGAGCTGCCTGAATGTTAGGTACTCCGACCAAAATTCAAAGTGGTGCAAAAGCCAATGAGGTACTGGTGAGGGTCAGTAACTACTCCAATACTAAGGCAGATATACACACATAACAGAATCATGGTTTCATTTCAGAACTGTTTCAGCATCCATCAGCTGGTCAAAAGTAAATAGTAACCTCTCACATTATGTAAACCTGTTGATGAATCTAATACTGTGCCAGTAGAATATCATTAGTTCCTTGTTAAAGCAAATACAGAAGCTACATCTGGGGATAGCCAAATGCTTAATGACAAATTAACATACTATTCGCTTTTCTGAATTGTCATTTTTTTATCTATTTAAGAGGTATGTGAAAAAAAATGTTACTTTGCGAATATACAATTAGATCAACATTTACAACTCAATGAAAAGGACAGTCATGAAGAATACCAGTATAGGATGCAACAGTGTGAAAGTGCCACTACACGAGTATGTTGGCAGTACCCATTCTTAAGTTATTGCATACATATCCACATCAGGTACATCTAGACATTTAGAAATCTCCTTTAACATTAACTCACCCTTGCATGATAGTGAAATCTGTCAAATTACCTTTATCCAGCAACTTTAAGCTGTATTCGTTAGCTATATGTAAAAGACCAATAAAAACAAGAGGCACTGAAATATTCCCAGACATGGATGTGGATAACTTCTGTGGAAGATCTTTGTACATGGATGAGAACTCTATGTCCGTGTTAGAATCCATTCTATCTTTTCTAGAGTTCTTAGCTTGGTTCTCTGATCTGAAAAAAAAAAAAAAGTTACAAGAAGCAACCATATTACTTTCTGTTGGTTACAAAGGTGATATAAAAAAAAGAAAGAAAGAAATAGAGAGAGAGAGAGAGAGAGAGAGAGAGAGAGAGAGAGAGAGAGAGAGAGAGAGAGAGAGAGAGAGAGAGAGAGAGAGAGAGAGAGAGAGAGAGAGAGAGAGAGAGAGAGAGAGAGAGAATGGTGGGGAATAAGGTAATCTTATCTTCTTCCAGTATAGAGGTAGTCACATCTCTACATAACAAATTAAAGTATTACAAAAAATATGGGGCAAAAAATCTTAGCAATTTTTTTTCGTGGCTTATTCTAAGAAAAGCAGCTAAAACATTACTCTCAAAATTACAGAAATATATATATTTACTGTTTGTAATTCTCCTTCTCATTTGATGGATCAGACAGCATGTCCCATATTGCTAACTTCAACTTTTTCATGTCAACTTTTTTTGCAGTCCGGGCATAACCAATGCTGACTTTCTCAACCTGCAATATAAATTAATTCAAATTAAAGCTGATGAGTATCCTTACTTAAATTCCTAAACTACACTGATGGTATGGGTCAGTATCAACAATCTTAAATTGCAAGAAATGTTTCTTGTCTTTCTGTTTGTCTTGTCAAAACTCACATAGGAAGTATGATATATAGAAAAAATGAATATATAAGGTTGCATGTGTGGATGGGGTTCTTGGCGAGCTGTTGTAGGCAAATGGCAGTGAACAAAATGCATACACACAAAACAGATTCATCTCGGATATTAGTCTAGTATTGGTAACTACAATTCTTGACTTATTCCTGAGCTGACCATCACACTACATGATGCATGGTGATTTTGTA
>JAXIVD010003582.1:0-15000 GCA_036785275.1 Cancer borealis
GGAAGAAAATAGAATGGGAGTATGAGAGAGAGAGAGAGAGAGAGAGAGAGAGAGAGAGAAGAGAGAGAGAGAGAGAGAGAGAGAGAGAGAGAGAGAGAGAGAGAGAGAGAGAGAGAGAGAGAGAGAGAGAGAGAGAGAGAGAGAGGGAATGGATCAGGTTTCGGAAGATAAAATTAAGAAAAATTAACCAAAAAATATAGATTTAAAAAGTATACAAAAAATATGAAAAGAAAATGTGAAGGACGAAGAGAAAAAAAGTAAATAAAAAGCTGAAGGTGTATATTACAGTCTCTCTCTCTCTCTCTCTCTCTCTCTCTCTCTCTCTCTCTCTCTCTCTCTCTCTCTCTCTCTCTCTCTCTCTCTCTCTCTCTCTCTCTCATGAATGCACAATAACCTTTCTGATTTCATAGCTACTAAACAACAGCAACAACAGCAACAGCAACAACAACAACATGGTGGGAACGTTGCAATGAGTGGCCCGTTATGACATGGTGTTGCAAGGATGTGTTTCAGACGAAGGAACGAATGAATGCAAGATGCTGCCTCAGGTTCATGATTATAAAACCTCAATTACAGGTGACATGATCTGACTAATGAGCTTCTCAGGTAACGAACCTTGTGTCAGAACCTTCGTGTTATATAATGGGAAAGTTTTTTTTTTGTAATGGGTGATTTTTAAAGGGTGTTGGTTTCTCTGTTTATTTTCATTTTTTTTTTTAAGTTTGATATGTTGAGAAATTTTGTATTGACCTTTTTTTGTGAGGGCAAGAAATGGTTAATGATTTTATTTTTTATTTTTATACGTTTTGTTCTATTTTGCAATCTTTGAATTGTTCTTATAGTATTGTTTTTGTTGCTGTTGCTGATGTTTTCTGTCTTCCTTCCGGTTCAGTTTACTTCTTATCGCTTTTCTTTCACTTTATAATTGTAATATCTCTCTCTTTCTATCTCTTTCTATCTATTTCTGTCTCTCTCTCTCTTTCTATCTTTCTCTGTCTCTCTTTCTTTCTTTTCTTCCTTCTTCGCCGGAACTGTCTCCATTACTTTTCAGAGTAATGGAGTGAAAGGAGACACTCAGCTTTCTCCAGACAACTCTAGGCGATGAACCACTAAACTCTCGACCCACAACACCAACACCACATAGCTGCACACACCACACACTCACACCATCGTCACTAACTATTTTCCACACCCACACCAACCTCCAGGCATGTGCAAACCTTTTTTCCTCTCATTCCATTGCTCAAGTCCCAGTCATGAGTGTTATCATCGCTAGAACACATGTACTACACACGCACATTCACAACGTCTTTTTTTCTCTCCTTTCGTCTCGGTGTTTTGCCTCACTTTGGTAACTATGGGTGAGGAGAGGCGTAAGAACACACCTTTCCACCCCGGCGCTCACTGGGACTCTAATGCCTGTAGGTGCCTGTGTGGCGTCCGTGAATGGAGTTGTCACGAACGCTATAGTTGCCAGATAGTGAGTGTGTGTGGTGTAGTGTCTTCCGCTAACAACTACCACGGTGGTTTCTCCTCGTCTGTTACCATCTTATGCGTGTCTGCCACTTTCATCCTCTCTCTCTCAGTCGTGTTTTTAACTCTATATTTTCACTCCTCCGACAGGTATTATTATAACATGGTCAGTGCTCAATGATGTCACTTTTTCCATAATTCCAGTTTAAAAAAAAAAAAATTTGAACCCACTGCATGCATACCAATACAACTTGGTATGTGTACGTGTATAAATGTAACTCATAAGATTGGATACAAAATATACAAACCGGTTTCGTTTTTTTCATGGGAAACTTGAGGAGTATCTTGTTTCCTTCCTGGCTTCAAGAATGTTTGACTCTAAAGAGACATCAACGCCTTGCACGGAGCTAGCCTCCTCACCTTTATAGCAGTGTGCCATAAAACGTGACGTCCTCGCACGTTTTCTCTTTAAGCTACTGTGTAACTTTGTCCGTCTTAAATTATATGTATATTTATTTGCTAACGTATACGCATTCCTGAGGTTAAAGCATTACTTGGCTGCACGCTTTATTAATATTTTCCTACTGTTCAATATTTCCTTAATTTCTTGATTTTCAGTACCTCGATCTCCACCTCAATACCAATGTACTATGACAAAACCTTACTTTCATTGAGTAGCTACACTATAAAATGAATTCCAGCATCCCGGGGAAATGACTAAATATACTAGGCCAGAGTGAAGGCCAGAGAAGGGAAGGGAATAAATACACTTCCACTGCTGATGAAAATTACAAGTTTTCATGCTAGTCTAAAAAGGTATAAGTTTAGCATCATAATACTGGAAATGTAAAGTAATATCACACGCTATGCATCAGGCGTTACTACAGGATGTGACCTTCTGTAGCTTAAAATCAATGTGTTGCCTTAGTCACCGATTTTGCTAACATTTTTAATCCCGTACTTTCAGGGAAAAAACATAATCTTCAATTCGATATATAATACTGTATGAATATAGTCTTTGTAACCAAAATTTCAGGAGTGCTGAGTAACCTAAAACTCACTTCAAAAGGTGGTGCTGCTAAACAGCGTATAGGTATGCTGAGGTCAGGAAAGGTCAAGGAACACTGACCTAGATTCTTTAATATTGGGCTGAGGACGAGAAGGATTACATAGGAAGTACAGGTAACAGGAAGAGAGAGAGAGAGAGAGAGAGAGAGAGAGAGAGAGAGAGAGAGAGAGAGAGAGAGAGAGAGAGAGAGAGAGAGAGAGAGAGAGAGAGAGAGAGAGAGAGAATTAAACATTACACAGTACACGCCCAGCATATCACGTGGTTTTACAGTCCACATTTTATCCACCTCTGTATCCAACCTCCCCCCCTTAACCCCTTTACCCATTCTCACTCTCTACACACGACCTTGAATACACGCTGTTGGTATCACTGCAGGGACAGATCAAGGTTGGTATCACTGCGAGGAAGGACGTTTTTTCCCTGTTACGCTGTTTTGTTATTGTGCGTTTTATTGCGTATATATATAAAAGGAAAAAGGATAGATTGTGTATAGAAGTGAATGTAAAAGTGTATGTATGTGTTATTTAGAGAAACTTTTGTGAAACTTTAGAGAACACGAAAGTATAAGTAGAAGATTAGGATGAATAGTAATATTATGTGAAGAAAGAAGAGACAAAGATATAATAACGATAATGGATGATAAATTAAAGGACATGAAACAAAAGCAAAACGATTACGATATCAGAAATAATTTAACGCAACGAATGAAGTGGAAATATAATGATAATGGAAGATATTCAAGATAACATAAGGTAGAAAGTTTTGTTTATTTACTAATGGCAGATGATTTAAGGAAACAGAATAAGGTAACATAAGGACAAGGCAAGAAGTGTAATAATAATAATAATAATAATAATAATACGATGAAGACTTACCTTTTCGTACTCCATCTTGAGTATTGGCAAATGAGTATGTTGGGTCAGGAAAGATTAACGCAGACCCATAATTCCGCGGTCTGAAAACAAAAGAACATCGAGTTAGTTAGCCAATATTTTTTTTCTCTCTCTCCCTCCCTCTCTCTCTCTATCTCCTTCTCTCTGTGTCTCTGTATGAACAAAAATAACACCAATGGAGATTAAACAAGACAGCAAATCATAACAATAATTACATTGAAAAAAGAGAACATTATGAAACCACAAACATCCGCCATGACAGGCTAATCCATTCAGCTCTTTACAAAATTTCCTTCTATCACAAAATATAAACAATTCTTGTCACTCACTTGGATAATTTTTTTTTTATAAACCCAAATACAACTTTTTACCATAATTACAACAATTAATAAAACAAACTGAAGCAAAGAACATAAATAATAATAACAATACTAATGAATACGTAGCAACATAAAATTCAATAAGAAATAGAAAAAGAAAAAAGGAAACGTTTGCGTCTACCACACTGCCACAACAAAAACGTTCTCTTCCTTCGCCTCACCGACGCTTACTTTGATCACGTTCACTGTGGTTAACTTATGATTCTTTGACAACCGGAAATGGACGGCAGCTCGTGTGGTGACTGTGTGTTATGTTTTGTGTGAGTATTTAGGTCCACACGAGTACCTGCAGTAGTAGTAGTAGTAGTAGTAGTAGTAGTAGTAGTAGTAGTTAGTAGTAGTAGTAGTAGTAGTAGTAGAATAGAGGGAGAAGAGAAAGAGAAACCAGCGGGAATAAGGAAAAGAGAAGGAGAAGGAGAAAAGAAGTATGGAGGAAGAGGAGAGAGAGGAACCCTACGGAAGGAAAAAGAGGAAAAGAAAGGAGTGGATAGGAGGAAGGAATGAGGAGATGAAGAAAATAATGGTAGTAGAAGAGGATAAACCACAAAATGCTTAACAAGAAAACAAATATAATGATGAAAAGATAAAAACATTGCATAGACTACTGACTTCACGTTTTCACATACTTTTCTGACACGTCTGAGACACTTCAATAATAACAAGAGAGTCACGATCGTCAACTGTTATCTCATTCCACCGTCTTTTACCTCCTCAGTTCGTATTGTTTCTTCTTATACTCAAGTTCATGCTGTCGTTCTTTTTCTCCCTTTTCTTTCAAATATAGACTTTCCCTTACATTGGCACGGCGGAAGAAAATGAGTCGTGTTTCTGTCTTTCAATGTCTGTTAAAGTTGCTGAAGTGTGACGTGAATAGCAGTTTGCATCTTTTCAACCGGGTACCTTTTTATTTTTGGACTTGTTGAAAAATTATGACAGCTATGAATGTTGAAAAAAGAACATCGTTTTCTCAGGTAGATATTTATTTTTCATTATTATTTGCATTACCTTTCATTTGCTAGTTGTTTAAGGTTTCCGTTTTCTGTTGTTGTTTTGTTTTACCGGGTGACTTGCATAAATCTGTGTGCGTGAGAAAATATATTTATTTACAACGGAACAAGTCAGTTGTGTAAGTTTTATGTACACGTGTGAATAGAGGACAGTGTACATGCAGCATTATGTGTGTGCACCTGTGTGTGTGTGTGTGTGTGTGTGTGTGTGTGTGTGTGTGTGTGTGTGTGTGTGTGTGTGTGTAAGGCATGACGGAACGGGAAGGAGTGAACGCACTGAGCAAGGTAAGAGGTGGAGGAGTAGGAGGGGAAAGGGAGAAAGACCATTGTACTGCGAAAGACCATTGTACTGCCATGGGGGAAGGGGCGTGGTGGTGGTGGTGGTGGTGACCTTCGGGGCGGGGCGGGGCGGGGCGGCGCTGCAAAACCCCGCCCACACCTAACACCATTAAAGCCACGAAGATAATGACTAAACGTACGTGCCAGTAGTAGTAGTAGTAGTAGTAGTAGTAATAGTAATAGTAGTAGTAGTAATAGTAGTAGTAGTAGTAGTAGTAGTAGTAGTAGTAGTAGTAATAGTAGTAGTGGTAGTGTGACCTAAATACATATAAACACAAGATTATTTTTTTTAATAATACCACAGTTAATTGTAAATAATGAATAAATGAATAAATAAATAAAAAATAGATTAATATAACACTGACCTCGCATGTTTGTAATGAGAGAGAGAGAGAGAGAGAGAGAGGAGAGAGAGAGAGAGAGAGAGAGAGAGAGAGAGAGAGAGAGAGGTAAGGGAAGCGTGAATGACCAAGAGAAATTTACGTTACTGGTACGAAATGTGGCTAAAAAGTACGATAACCTATTAAAAACGACCATATGTGTACGTGTGTGTGTGTGTGTGTGTGTGTGTGTGTGTGTGTGTGTGTGTGTGTGTGTGTGTGTGTGTGTGTGTGTGTGTGTGGTGACTTTCTTCGATATTCAAGTCAGTGACCGGTGGCATGATGGCAGCGTCCGATTCCTCTCTTGCGGAACTGACTTTGGCTTCCTCCTCCTCCTCCTCCTCCTCCTCTTCTCCTCCTCCACAACAACAACAACAATCCAAAAAGTTATTGACAGACGGAAGTGAATACAATCATGCAAACACAACCCCGATAATACGTCTTGCCTTCTATACAACCCCGTTAAATGGATGCAAGGCTAAGGTATGTTTACGAGTATACAATTAACAGAGGTAGAGCACCCCCGCCCCCCCCTATCACCCCTACCTAATCATCCACCCCCCTCCCCCCTCCCTCACCGTCTGGATTATTAACCAAGAACACTCAGACCGTAGAGAGAGAGAGAGAGAGAGAGAGAGAGAGAGAGAAGAGAGAGAGAGAGAGAGAGAGAGAGAGAGAGAGAGAGAGAGAGAGAGAGTCAGTGTTAGCCTCCATGTTTTGGCCTTACACAAACCACTAACTCGTTAAATTTGTTTGAGTTTACCACAGAGGAATATCAACATATCCGTTTTCTCTACAACAGTATGTATGTATATATGTATGTATGTATATATGTATGTAAGTATGTATGTATGTATTCTAGGTGATGCTAATTTCTCTCACATCTGTTTTTTCTTTAAATTTATTGAGTATACTTGTTACGACAAATACATAGATAAATTATACATACACACAAACATACATACATACATACATACACACATACCGGACCCAAGAGAAATTACGACGAAGGAAGGAGGAGTGGAAGAGGAGGAGGAGGAGGAGGAGGAGGAGGAGGAGGAGGAGGAGGAGGAGGAGGAGGAGGGAGAAAACCGGTCGTCCTTTGGCGAGGGATGGAGGGATGGAGGGAGGGAGGCAGAGGAAGGAAGAGCTAGAAGGAGGAGTATTGGGATGGAAGGGAGGAAAGGATGGAGGTAGCAGGTGGAGGGAGGTAGGGAGGGAGGGAGAAAAGATAGGAGAGACGATGGAGGTAACAGGAAAGGAAGGGAAGCATTCCACACATGACCCAGAGAGAGAGAGAGAAAGAGAGAGAGAGAGAGAGAGAGAGAGAGAGAGAGAGAGAGAGAGAGAGAGAGAGAGAGAGAGAGAGAGAGAGAGAGAGAGAGAGAGAGAGAGAGAGAGCCCTGCAGTAGTAGTTTCAAGTTAGATTCACTCAAAACTTTCTCTCGTGATAAACCGCTGTTTTGAAACGTTTTGAATATTAATGAGTCACCTTGCCTCATCTTGCCCCTATACCTACCTGTCCGCCCCCAACACCCCCGCAGGCACCCCAGAGAACAGGTATCCTCACCCCTCAGCCCCCAGATAAATAGATGCTTCCCAGCCTCTCATAAATCGATTTGAAACTAACTAGTGAAATAAATCCCCTTTCAAGTAATAATAAACAGATCCTCTCCAGAGACCCCTTACGTCTCCCAGAACAGGTTTTTCACTCCCTCTTCCCCTGTTTTTAGGTGAAAGATAATGAATGTGTATCAATGGTAAAGCAAAATGAATGAAGTTGAATGTTATAGTTTTTTTTTTTCTCAGCTACTAATTGAAGTTGAAAGTATTTGCATTGTATCGTCAGCTGGTCAAAGTAAAAGTCAGTCAGCCACCCAGTCAGTCAGTTTTCCCCTAACCAGTAATAAAACAAAAATCATATATATATATATATATATATATATATATATATATATATATATATATATATATATATATATATATATATATATATATATATATATAATTCATTTTTCTTCCTATCAGCTGTTCCTCACGCCGAGCCACTTACAAGAAGAGAAAAAAATAGTAGTAAAAGTATAGTTTCATGTCGACATCCAACTGATTTTCATGAAGCTTATAAGGTGCGTGTACGTGTGTGCGTGTGTGTGTGTGTGTGTGTGTGTGTGTGTGTGTGTGTGTGTGTGTGTGTGCAGTATCTATCCGTACATGGCATAGCAGGAAGTCTAGCTATATATTCTCTTCCTCAAGGTAATCCACTGGGTGTACTGCTACTTATTAAAGAATTATATAGTACCGTTTGTTACCGGGAATTTTTTTTTTTTTTTTGGTGGGAGGGGTGTGGCAGGTGGATATATAAGAGCATTCATTTGCAAGGATACGCTGTTGTTGTTGTTGTTGTTGTTGTGGTAGTAGTAGTAGTAGTAGTAGTAGTAGTAGTAGTAGTAGTAGTAGTAGTAGTAGTAGCGTTGTATTCGTGGGTGTGGTGATGTTGGTGAGTAATGTGCAGTAACAACAACAACAAAATAATGTCAAATGACTGTCTTTTTACCTAAGGCAGAGATTGACCAACACACACACTCTCTCTCTCTCTCTCTCTCTCTCTCTCTCTCTCTCTCTCTCTCTCTCTCTCTCTCTCTCTCTCTCTCTCTCTCTCTCTCTCTCTCTCTCTCTCTCTCTGTGAACAAGACGAGGGGGAGGAAATGTTAATTATTTTCCTCATAGTCAATTGCTTTCTGAACCTTCTCGAGGCGCGGCGATGCAGTGTCACGAGATGGAGTGAAGAAAAAGTCCAGAAAATGACAAACCACTTCCTTCCCTTCACAAACCTACCAATGGAAGGAACCACAATCGTTTCTGACCCACAAAAAATATATATAAAAAAGTAACTTGTTTCTATTACCTTTGTGTAGAAAAAGAAAAATTGGCTATTGAGATGAAGAAAAAAAAGACAATTTTGGAAAGCTGTTGAAAATAGGGACGGCAAAGAGAGAGAGAGAGAGAGAGAGAGAGAGAGAGAGAGAGAGAGAGAGAGAGAGAGAGAGAGAGAGAGAGAGAGAGAGAGAGAGAGAGAGAGAGAGAGATGTGATAAAAGATGAAGCAAATTTAAAAGGTGTAATTATTAAAGGTAACCAGTAAGTCAGTCAGTCAGTCAATCAATCAGTCAGTCAAAAAATCAATTCCACCGTCAGTCACATCGCTGGACATCAAATTAAATCACCTTCACCTGTATTCAGTCAGCCGGTCAGTAAGTCAGTCAAGCGGTAAGTCATTTAATTAGTCACTTTTAACGAGGCAATCATGGGTGAAAAGCGTTGAGAGAGAGAGAGAGAGAGAGAGAGAGAGAGAGAGAGAGAGAGAGAGAGAGAGAGAGAGAGAGAGAGAGAGAAAGAGAGTGGAATTTAGAAGGAAGCATGAAGGTAGAGAGGGAGGGAGGGAGAGAAGGAGGGAAAGTCAGGGATGCGTGAGAGAGTCCAACAGGCGGTAGAAAGGTGAGGGAGGAAGAACGAAGGAGGAGGAGGAGGAGAAGGAGGAGGAGGAGGAGGAGGAGGAGGAGGAGGAGGAGGAGGAGGAATGAGAAAGAATGGAAGGAGAGATAAAGAGAGAAAAATATTAAACACGTATAAAGGAATAGAGGAAAAGAAGGAGAAGGAGGAGGAAGAATGGTCATACTGAAGGAAAAGATAGAATAATAAACACGAATAAAGGAAGAGAGGAAGATATGAGGAAAGGAAAAGAAAAGAAAGGAAAGGAGAGGAAAAGATAGGAAAAGAAAGACAAATAAATGGAAAGGAAAGGAAAGGAAAGGAGAGGAAAGGAAAAAAAAGGATAGGATAGGAAGTCACTAACAACGGGGTTTAGGTCGTAGGGGTGAGAAGAAGCACGTTGTTCCTGCCCCTCCGTGACCCCCTCGTGACCCAGCAAGGCCAGGGGGGTCACACTCTTGCAGGGAAACGTGAATAGTAATGACGAGGACACACACACACACACACACACACACACACACACACACACACACACACACACACACACACACACACACACAGTTGAATTTTTCCAGGTAATATGAGTCTAGCATGTTTAAAATTGCTTTGTTCAGAAAATCATCATGAAAATACACACACACACACACACACACACACACACACACACACACACACACACACACACACACACACACACACACACGTTGTCCTTGAAATACTAGTTCGTCTAGACAAACTTCTTCTAACCCACATCGAATTCACTGTAAAAAAATATATATACTTTAGATGCAAATAACATATACTGCATTAAATCAACACCTTCTATCACATCATAATTTCCTTCAGCCACGAACTAGTCAATCTATCTTTCATCACAATCGATCCCAATGAACCAGACGTGAAAATAACAAAAGAAAACATTACAACGTGCGAGAATTTCACGTTATCAGTATATAAAAATAAAATAAAATAAAATAAGATAAAAATAAAAATAGAAGCAAGACACGCAATGTTTCCTTAACACCTCTCTGTTTGTCTTGGTATTTCCGGGGAATCTCATTGGCTAAGAGACAATGACGTAATCTTGAAGGTTCTCTGACGTCACCATAACGACGCCTAGTGATTGGTTGGGAAGCGGTAGTGACGTCACCTTCTACACGGTTTCTCAGCGCTGAACGATCGTCAAGGTAATTATGGAAAATTGGAAACAATAAGGAAGGAGGAAGGGAAAAAATCAGCACCTTCGAGTATTTGCTGTTTGGTGCAGAGAATGGCTGGAGGAAAAACTAAAGATGATTGTGTTTGTGTTGATCCAGCTTGTGTATGTATGTTTCTCTCTCTCTCTCTCTCTCTCTCTCTCTCTCTCTCTCTCTCTCTCTCTCTCTCTCTCTCTCTCTCTCTCTCTCTCTAACAAGGGGTACATTAGTCAGCAGGAAATTGAGAGATAAGGGAAGAAAATTAGAGAGAGAGAGAGAGAGAGAGAGAGAGAGAGAGAGAGAGGAGAGAGAGAGAGAGAGAGAGAGAGAGAGAGAGAGATGGATGTGAAGGAGGAAGTCTGAGTGAAGGCTTCCATCACGAAGAACCAAACAGGGAAGAGAGGGAGAGAGAACAAGGAGAGAGGAAGAAGAAGACAGAGGAAAGAAAGAGAGATGGAGAGAGAACAAAATAATAGATGAAGTAAGAGATAAGACAACACACAAAGAAAGGAATGAGGCAGTGAAAGGGAAGATAAAAACGAACACACACACACACACACACACACACACACACACACACACACACACACACACACACACACACACACACACACACATACACACCAGGAAACAAACATATAGACAGACAGACAGGCATGCATATACCCTCCCCTTCTCCGTGACCCCAAGAAAGAGGTTCACGGCTGTCTGTCGAGGGTGGTCGAAGCTGGTCTTGCATATACCAAGTTTACATTCCAGTATCCTGCCTCTCTACCCTACTATCCCTTCTTCCTCCTCCTCCTCCTCCTCTTCCTCCTCTTCTTCCTCCTCCTCCTCCTCTCACTCATTCCTTCACTCACTCATGCACTTTCACCCTCTCACTCGCCTGGTATTAGTCTATCAGTAAGTCAATCGATCACACACACACACACACACACACACACACACACACACACACACACACACACACACACACACACACACACACACACACACACACTGCTATGAGAACGTGAAGGAGGACGATAGAAAAACTCAACAATTCCATTAAGGGAGTAACAACATTCTTCTTAAATATCATAGGTCGAGCGTGCGGCTGTGTGTGTGTGTGTGTGTGTGTGTGTGTGTGTGTGTGTGTGTGTGTGTGTGTGTGTGTGTGTGTGTGTGTGTGTGTGTGTGTGTGTGTGGAGGGGAGATACGGAAGATGAAGACAGAGGGAATAACTGATAGCAGGACAGACTACCATGAAGGAAGAAAACGAAAGCTGGGAAGGACAAGGAAGACAAAGAAGAAAGTGTGGAAGAGGAGGATAAAGAAGGAGGTGGAGGAAAAAAGGTAAAGAAAGGAAATGGAAGGAACAATGTGGAAGTGGGAGGAAGAGGAGAAGGAAGGAAAGGGAAGGGAAAGAACAGTGAGAAGGGGAAAGAGAGAAGTACAGTTGAACGAGACTGAAGGAGAATCTGACGCATCGGTGAGAAACTCCACTACTATTTCCCACAAGTCCGTTCCTCCCAGGGTGTGTGTGTGTGTGTGTGTGTGTGTGTGTGTGTGTGTGTGTGTGTGTGTGTGTGTGTGTCCAGCCATGCACGCAGACACGCAAGCACTGCATCACCACCTTCACTTTAGCACTCCATCCCTTCGGTAAAATCAAGTCTTCAGCATCAAAGAATGTTCAGTGTTTAATTACGTGTATACTTTCAGAACCACTATGTCACCATTAGCATTTAATTCCTTCTGTTAATTCAGCACTTCAGCACCAAGGAATTTTCGGTTATCTAATTACTTACGTGGTTTTCATAACTACAAAATCTTTAAAACTATGTGATACTCAGAATTTTAGATATTTTAAAAGATTGCAAAGCTTCTCAGAACTTTAAAATTCAAAACATGGAAATTTCTCAGAAACTTGCGATTTAAAACATCAAAATTGAACACCTTAAGAACCTCAAAATCCCACGTCATCACCACCAAACCGTAACAACAACAACAACAACAACACTAATCCCAACCCAAGCACTCCCTCCAACAAGATGGCCTTGAGATCCATTAGGTGACAGACGGTAACACCAATACGCTTATCATTCATTCCTTATGCACCACCTTCAACACCACACAACACAACACCACAACAACTCAACACCAAATCTTACACACCACAAAGCAGATAATTCTAGCCAGTATGACCCATTATACACAACATTATCCACAATTGAATCGAGTTGGAACAATGGCTTCCGTAAACAGAGGCATGGAATGGAACAGGACGGAATGGAACGGAACGGAACGGAAGGTAGATCTCACCAGGTGTAAAATATATAACCTTTAATTAAGTTTTCATGTAGTGAGCTTGATAAGTTAGTTAACGTGGTTTGGCAATGATGTTTTGTGTTGACTTTCTCCTTCTCGCTCTCTATCTTTTTTCTCTTTGTCTCTCGGTGTGTGTGACCTTTCTCTGTCTGTCTGTCACCATCTCTCTCTCTCTCTCTCTCTCTCTCTCTCTCTCTCTCTCTCTCTCTCTCTCTCTCTCTCTCTCTCTCTCTCTCTCTCTCTCTCTCTCTCTCTCTCCAATGTCGTGTGGTGTAAGAAGGGACGTAGCCGCTAGCCACCACCACCACCATCACCACCACCATCACCACCATCACTGAAGGCTGCCAAGAGTGAACAACCACGACCCAGCCAACCACACGCAGCCACACGCAACCCAAAAATTAAACCTCAGTAAGATTTCGTAATTGAGATGTCCATTGACGTAAAGGTTTATACTATTATTTAGTTTTTCTTCCTTTATTCCCTGTTGTATTTTCTTGTGTGTATGAATATATTGTTTTAGTGAATATATGTAATGGCGATGATTATAAATAGAAAAAAAAACAATGGCTGTATCACTACGAAACCTTCAGTTCAAGAATATCGAGGTTACAGAACACAAGGTTTAGATAAATAAAAAGGCCACATTAAGAGGAAATAAGACTACATTACACAACACTTAATGAAATATAGCATTAAAAATCATAATAAAAAAACAATATAAAAAGACAAACAGCAGAGGGGTTTGTAAGGCCCTAAGGTACTCCTCCTCCTCCTTCAGTAACTCAATCCTTCAAACACGCCACAAACAAGTCTTCTGAGTCTCGCTGAATCCACAAACATTTGGATTCCATTTCGTCACAAACTTAGCTTTTACATCACGACCCCAGCAGAGACTAGGCGCCTGCAGGGAAAGACGACTCCATCCACAGAGCCCATGTTTAGATACACTACTTATCAAATATTCACACCCCGACCCACGCCCAAGATAGCCTATACATTTTAATACCTCAATGCGCAGTAACTTTCTATTTTATTTTTTGTCTTTTACGCTTATCGACGAAAATCTCAGTAACGTTGCTTATAGAAAGTTGAATCCTATATATAAATTAGGAGTGTAGTTGGATTCTAATAAAAAAGAATGTGGATTTATTGGAAAGTGATGGAGGTTGTATGCAAATCATTATAAAAAACGGTTGGGTAAATTTAGTTGTGTTTTATTTATGGCGGGAAAGTCTGGCTGTGGAAGGCTTGCATGTGAAGTATTTAATCATAGTTTCGTATCCCTTCCAGTTGTTTTTCTTCAGCATTATCATCACAAACTGTTTTTCTCTCCCTTCATGTACATCAGAAAAAAGACATAAACTAATCACAGAACGAGATACAAAGACAGGAATACATTGCCTTTCATAATGTTCTTCCAGACTAACTTCACCGGTGGCATCTCTCAACATCCGGAGACAAAAGATCAGATGTCGCATTTTCGCAAACTCACTGTCCGTTTCTCTGTCTGTTTTTTTGTCTATCTGTCTACCAACTATCCGTCCGTCTGTCTCTGTGTCTGTCTGTGTCTCATTTCCGACCCTCGCACACCGTCGCTCCAGCTTTACCCTCCCTTCTCATCGCCCAACTTATTATACCTGAGCTACTTTTTGCCTCGCGGTCAAGGACAACTCTCATAGCTGGCGTCTGACCAACACAGGGACGCCAACTGTGAAAAAAAAATGTTGAATGCACTGACTCGTTTTCTCTATTCAATGATTCGTTTCGTCTCTTTCTAAATGTTCAATAGACGAATTCCGTTTGATTCCTTGTAAATGTTTAACAGACTGACTCATTTTATGTATTCAATGTTCAATAGAGTGATTCATTTCATCTCCTGAATATTTTTTAACAGACTGACTCGTTTCGTCTGTTAATAAATGATCAGCAGACTCTCATTTCCACTCGTAGCGCGCCCCTCATTCCCCATTCAGCAGCTTCACACGGATGTCTCTCCGGCTGAAAACTAACGAGGGAGAGTTGCTCTTCCTCACCTCCTTTGATGAATAGAAAGCCGCAAGTACCACGTTGATGAGGAATATACACCTACCTCTTCATACCACCACCACTATCACCATCACAACTAACACCATCATTATAAAGTATCATTACCAATTGTTCTAACTCTCCCTCCTCCTCCTCCTCGACTTCTTGTTATTCATATGCTTATCTTATTCCTCTTCCGCCGCCACCCACTTGCTCCTCCTCTCCTCCTACTCCTCATCATCATCAAAATTGTGTTCGTATATACCATCGAGGTTATATATAACAAAATTGTGTTCGTATATACCATCGAGGTTATATATAAATTTTTTTTGTTATTCTTTTAGCTTTTATTTACGTGTTCTGCTTTCCTTTTATTTTTTTATTTTTTTCCCCTCAACACCCTTGTAAACTTCCCTTCAGGTGATGTGATTACCTGTGCT